>JAVJIF010028896.1:0-56503 GCA_038442645.1 Agave tequilana | reverse complement strand
AAATTTTTTCTTTCTCTGAGTTGGCATCCGTTACTATATTAACTATCAGCTCAAATTTAAAATGTAAAATTATTATAATGTTAATCTCACATTAAGGTGGACCAATAACCTTAGTTAATTAATTGAATTCCTAATTAAAGTTAACTGATATAAAGATGCCCATATTAAAGTTACATTTATATATATGTTAATAATCACATGAGGTATAAAGGAACCATGATGGGTGGTTTTATCTCAAGGGTTATTTTAGTAAATGTTGGACCCTCTTCTCTCCTCCTGAAAAGAATATAACCTAGGCTCTGTATTTTTGTGTGCAATAAGAGAATCCATCATATTTGCAAGGTTGTGAAAAGAAAGGGGACAGAGAGAAGAAGGGTCTGCATTAGGGTTCTTGCAGGATTAAAGAGAAGGATCAAGTCTTCATCCATCTATTCTCTTCAGTTCATCAATGGCTTCAGGTATGGAGAATTAGTATTGATTTATTATGTATTTGATTTCTTGAGATGATTGTTCTAGATCCATGGCTAGTTTTAATCCGCATTATAGTTTCAATTTCTTACATTTGGTATCAGAGCCTTATTTTAGAATCAATACATATTGGATTATGGACTATGAAAATTAGGGTTTTTGATTAACAGTTCATAAAATTAAATTTTTGATCTTTTATTGAGAATTTTAAGAGGATTTATTAACCCTAATGTTCTGTTCAATTTCCTCTAATTGTACAATTAATCGGGATCAAATTTCAGGAATTATTAACCCTAATTTTTCCCTAATAAATATTTCCGCCGGCAATCTGGAACTGCCCGCGATAACAGCTTCGTCGCCTATTAGTCGACTAGCCCGAACACTAGTCGACTAAGTATTTTTCAGAAACTTAAGAACTCTCTGTTTCGGTACAGGAGTCGACTAATTATGTTGAGTAGTCGACTAATAAAATGTATAGTCGACTAACTATTTTCCCGAGTCGACTAATAAAATTTATAGTCGACTAATAATATTGGTATAGTCGACTAACCTTGCGTTGCCCTATAGTCGACTAGACCTAAATGTATAGTCGACTTGACTTGACCCAAGTCGACTAGTCTTTCTTGTAGTCGACTAATGCTTGTTTGATTCAATCATAATGTATGTTACACATTTAAGTCATTGTGTTAATATTTGATTGATGTTGGTCAAGTAATAGAATTGGAGTATTATAGTATTACTCAAATAAAAGATTAGAGAATATTATTGGTTAGTTTTGTATTCATAAGGCTTATTGATTTAGTAGTTGCAAAGTGACCTATGTTAGTAAACCTTATGAATATACAACTACATAAAAGACTTGTCAATGTAAGTGACATTAAGACAATAATACTCTCGATGGCGGTTCTAGTTAGGAGATTGGGACTGGCCCAAAGGAAAGTCTCTTTCAAATAATTAGAACCGGGGTAGAGTAGTGTAATTTGTGCAACTTAGTGGTGTAGAATTGGATACCCAAAGGTAACATGACTTACTGTCTAAGTAGTATAAATTATATTAGACCTACATAGGTGATAAAAAAGTCTCACCTAAAGAGTGAACACTGGATATGCTTAGGTTTCGCCCAAAGGAGGAATCAAAGTGATATCAATAGTTCATCTTCATTAAATTTAAAGTTTTGTATTGATTCGAGGCCTTAATGTGAGCTATGTCCTATTATGTTTCAGTGAACGTTCCCACTTCCCTTCACACTCATGCAACTAGCATTCCAGCCCTGGATGGTACAAACTTCTCTGAGTGGTTTGAACATGTACAGTTTACACTGGGTGTTCTGGACCTAGACATGGCTCTTTTAGTAGAGAAACCTGATGAAGTGACTGCTGAAAGTACAGCAGAACAGGCTAGCCATGCCAAAGCTTGGGAAAGGTCGAATAGACTCAGTCTCATGTTCATCAAGATGACCATTGCCAATAACATCAAGACTTCACTCCCACATACTACTAGGCATCTGAACTTTTAACTGTTGTTAAAGACCGATTTAAGTCTGCAGATAAGTCATTAGCTGGCACCCTTATGGCTGAACTTACCACCATGAAATATGATGGTAGTAGAGGAGTTCAACAAACACATTCTAAATATGACTGATAAGACTGCGAAGTTAGGATCACTGGGAATGAAAGTGAATGAATCCTTCTTAGTACAGTTCATCCTCAACTCACTTCCCTCTCAGTTTGGGCCATTCAAGATCCACTATAATACTCATAAGGATAAGTGGAATCTGAATGAGCTGACTGGTATGTGTGTACAAGAGGAAGTGAGACTGAGGCAAGAAGGGCAGCACTCAGTGTTGCAGTAACTCAAGGAGCTTCCATAAGAAAGGTAAATATGGAAGAGGTAAGAGGTTTCAATCAAAGAAAGGAAATGACAATGGGGAAAGTAGCCAAGGTCATAGAAAGGTTTTCACTGTCAAATGCTACTTCTGTGGCAGAAAAGGACATGTGAAGAAGGACTGCAATAAGAGGAAGGCTTGGTTCGAAAAGATAGGTATGAATCTTTCTTTTGTATGTTATGAATCAAATCTTGCTGAAGTACCTTCTAATACTTGGTGGATTGACTCTGGAGCCACAACTCACATAACTAATTCAATGCAGGGATTCCTTACAACCCGAAACCGAAGAAAGTGAGAGATTCGTCTTTATGGGGAACCGTCTCAAAGTGGAGGTCGAGACTGTTGGTACTTACCGACTATCTTAGAGACGGGACATCAGATGGATCTTGAGGATACTTTTTATATACCTTCGATTTCTAGGAACTTAATGTCATTATCCAAATTAGATGTTGTTGGATATTCTGTTTTATTCAGTTGTGAAAAACTCAGTTTAATGTTTAATTCAATATCGGTTGGACATGGAATTTTATGTGATGGTTTATATAAAATTTCATTGAATGATGAGTTTGCACAATCTCTATTATCTCTGCATTCGAATGTTGGTATTAAACGTGGCTTAATTAATGAAAATTCCTCTATCTTGTGGCATAGACGACTGGGGCATATCTCCAGGGATAGAATAGTAAGATTAGTGAAGAATGGGATTTTGGATAACCTAGACTTCACTGATTTTGATGTGTGTGTAAATTGCATAAAAGGAAAGCAAAACCAAACACACTAAGAAAGGTGCCACGAAAAGTAAAGAGCTTCTTGAATTAATTCATACAGATATTTGTGGACCACTCTCCATTCCATGTTTTACGGGAGAGAGATATTTCATTACCTTTATAGATGATCTGTCACGTTATGGTTATGTGTATCTAATTCATGAAAAGTCTCAGGCTGTTGACATCCTTGAGGTGTTCATTATAGAAGTCGAGAGACAATTAGATAGAAAAGTTAAAATCATAAGATCAGATCGAGGTGGTGAATTTTATGGTAGATAAGATGAGTCAGGACAAAATCCTGCCCATTTGCCAAATTTCTAGAAAAGCGTGGCATTTGTGCTCAATACATAATGCCAGGTACGCCTCAGCAGAATGGTGTTGCTGAAAGGCGAAACCGGACACTTATGGATATGGTTAGGAGCATGATGAGCTTCTCTAATGTACCCAATTCATTGTGGAATGAAGCCTTAAAGACTGCTATGTATATCTTGAATAGGGTTCCTAGTAAGGCAGTCCCAACAACTCCTTTCGAGTTGTGGACTGGTAGGAACCCAGTTTAAGACATTTACATGTTTGGGGTTGTCCAGCAGAGGCTAGAATATATAATCCACAAGAAAAGAAATTAGACTCAAGAACAATATCTGGGTATTTCATTGGTTATCTAGATAAATCTAAGGGGTACAAATTTTATTGTCCTAACCATAGTACAAGAATCGTTGAAACTGGTAATACCAGATTCCTTGAGAATGGCGAAATTAGTAGGAGTGATGAACCAAGAAAGGTAGATCTTGAGGAGGTAAGGGTAAATATCCCAATACCCTTTCCTTCAAGAGAAATTGTTGTCCCTCAACTTGATCATCAAGCTGAGATACCAGAACAACATAATAATGTTGGTTCACCACTCCATGAGGATATTGCCATTGAAAATATTGTAGAACCACCACAACCGGCAGCTTTGAGAAGATCTCAAAGGGAAGAAGATCTGCCATTTCAGATGATTATGTGGTGTATCTACAGGAATCTGATTATGATATTGGGATAAATAAAGATCCAGTTTCATTTTCACAAGCCATAGAATGCAATGATTCTAGTAAATGGGTTGGATGCTATGAATGAAGAGTTGAAATCTATGGACCAAAATAAAGTCTGGGATCTCGTCGAATTGCCTAATAACTGTAAGAAAGTCGGGTGTAAATGGGTCTTTAAGACCAAGCGCGACTCTAAAGGCAATATCGAGCGATATAAGGCCAGACTTGTGGCTAAAGGTTTCACTCAGAAAGAAGGCATTGACTATAGAGAAACCTTCTCTCCTGTATCAAAGAAGGATTCTCTTAGAATCATTATGGCCCTTGTAGCTCATTATGATTTGGAGTTACATCAAATGGATGTGAAAACGGCTTTTCTAAATGGAGATTTGGATGAGGAAATTTACATGGAGCAACCTGAAGGGTTCGCAAATGAAGGTAAAGAACACTTGGCTTGCAAATTAAAGAAATCCATATACGGACTTAAACAAGCTTCCAGGTAATGGTATAAAGTTTAATGATACCATTACCTCTTTCGGATTTACAGAAAACACTGTTGATCAGTGTATATATCTAAAGACTAGTGGGAGCAAGTTTATCTTTTTGTTCTGTATGTGGATGATATCTTGTTAGCCAGTAGTGATATTAGTTTGCTGTATGAAACTAAAAGCTATCTACCAAGAATTTTCAGATGGTTGATATGGGTGAGGCAACTTATGTTATTGGCATAGAGATCTTCAGGGATAGATCTCGAGGATTGCTAGGATTGTCTCAGAAAGGTTATATCAATCGAGTCTTGGAAAGATTTCATATGGAAATGTATTCAACCAGTCCTGCACCCATTATGAGGGGTGATAAATTAAGTGGGAGCCAGTGTCCTAGAAATGACTTAGAAAAGGGTCAAATGCAGAAAGTTCCTTATGCGTCAGCAGTTGGGAGCTTGATGTATGCACACATTATACCAGGCCAGATATCAGTTATGCTGTTGGGATATTGGGAAGATACCAGAGCAATCCAGGAATGGAGCACTGGAAATTAGCTAAGAAGATAATGCGGTATCTTCAGGGAACGAAGGACCTAATGCTCACATATAGGAGATCTGATCAGTTGGTAGTGATCGGCTATTCGGACTCAGATTTTGCTGGTTGCCCAATAGCAGGAAGTCTACCTCAGGCTTTATTTTCTTTCTAGCAGGTGGGGCAATCTCGTGGAAGAGTGTAAAGCAGTCTATTACTGCTTCATCTACGATGGAGGCTGAGTTCATAGCATGTTTTGAAGCCTCGAATCATGCATTATGGTTAAGGAATTTTATCTCAGCACTTGGTGTAGTTGACTCTATTGCCAAGCCGCTGAAGATATATTGTGATAATACAGCAGCCGTTTTTCTTCTCTAAGAATGGTAGTACTCTATGGTTCTAGACACATAGAACTGAAGTACATGTGGTTAGAGAAAGAGTTGAGAAACAGAAAGTGTCAATTGAAAGTATAAGTACCACTTTAATGGTTGCTGATCCAATGATAAAGGGATTGCCTCCAAAGACATTTAAGGAACATGTTGTTAGAATGGGTCTTTTGAGCAATCTGTAAATGTTTTTTTTGTACTTATGTAATTGACATTATTGCGCAATAAAAGTTTGTTTCTGTGTTTCCTGTTATCCAATTGTGTGTGCACATATTATGTATGGATGTTTGTTAAACAGAAAATGTCTTTACAAGACAATTACAGGGGTCATTTTGGTTATGGACTCAATTACTAAGGGTTATCAATGTTGTGGTACATAGAAGGGAGTATGACATGGATGTTGTATAACCGCTATGACTCGCATTGGTAGTTCAAGCTAATTGCAGTATTACAGTGTTTCATAATTTGGGCTTATCAGTTGTTGTTTTTAAAAATTCGTGATCACGTGTCAAGGTTTTTCAGTATGGAATCCAATGGAGTCAAAATGTTTTGAAAATGAGTCTTTCTTTTATTTGTTTTCTAAAGTTTTTAACCTAATCGGTTAATGGTCCAAGTGGGAGAATGTTAATCTCACATTAAGGTGGACCAATAACCTTGGTTAATTAATTGGATTCCTAATTAAAGTTAACTGATATTAAAGATGCCCATATTAAAGTTACATTTATATATATGTTATAATCACATGAGGTATAAAAGGAACCATGATGGGTGATTTTATCTCAAGGGTTATTTTAGTAAATGTTGGACCCTCTTCTCTCCTCCTGAAAAGAATATAACCTAGGCTCTGTATTTGTGAGCAATAAGAGAATCCATCATATTTGCAAGGTTGTGAAAAGAAAAGGAGACAGAGAGAAGAAGGGTCTGCATTAGGGTTCTTGCAGGATTAAAGAGAAGGATCAAGTCTTCATCCATCTATTCTCTTCAGTTCATCAATGGCTTCAGGTATGGAGAATTTAGTATTGATTTAATTATGTATTTGATTTCTTGAGATGATTGATTCTAGATCCATGGCTAGTTTTAATCCGCATTATAGTTTCAATTTCTTACAAATAAAAGATCTAATACTCATTAACTACATACAAAGTAAATTTTTCAAGAAATTTTGACATATCTTACTTATCGATTAAGTGGTGACAAAACAAGCGTTTCAAAACTGACAAAATTTGATTAACTTCCGTCATGTATGAGTAAATATGTTGATTTCTTTTGAAATTTAGTTTGATTGTGGTTAAATCGGGAATAGACTTTTCTATTAGGGTTTCTACTTTTAAATTGTAAGGAGAGAGAGGAGATGAAAGCTTGATGAAGCTTGTGGAATCCAACTTGGATTCGAACTTCGTTTCTGAAAGGAATCTGATCCAATTGGAGTTTTCTAACAGGTGAATTGTTTCTCCTTTTAGGATTTGGATTCTTTTTAGGATCTGGACTCCTTTAAGATTTGGACTCCTTTCCTATTTGGGGTCAAATTCAATTAGCGTTTCCTAAACCCCTGAGACTCTGTGACTATAAATAAGGGTTAGAGCCCTCATATATTGTATCCCACTGAAAACCTCTCTTAGAAATTCCTTGAAGAAAGGAACAAGTTGTAATTGATTGTTGAATCAATAAAATCTCTCTCCCTTGCCCGTTGCCGAGCCTCGTTAAATACTGTTTTCTCTATTTTTTCTCTGTTCTTATCGTGTGAGTATTTCTCCGACTGCATCTGTTTCCTATTTGACGGATTCCTCATTGGTTATTGTACCGGCACGCAACATAAATATAGAGTGATAGTATTTGCATCTCAAATACTATCAATAGTAGTCTAGCCCAACTCCTTATTTTGATATATTCCTCTCGAATCTTTAAGATTTTTTATAGTTCTTCAACATCCTCAAGCTTTTTCAAATACATCAAGAACCACTGAAATGCCCTCACAACCGTTCTTTCTTTAGTTGTCCATACTTTGAAGAAATTCTTGTGTGTTATAGTTGTAAATGCGAACAGAGGAAGATTTATCATATATTGTGTGCCAGATACATGTAATAATTTCTTCTTGCTTTAACATAGATTAAAGGTATCTTACTCGTTAGGGTTACTTGAAAAAGAACTTAATGATTTAATCAAAACAAGGAAGATTTTAAATAGATATCTAAAAACACTTTTTTTTTTTTGCGCCCTCTTTTTTATTTTTTTGGCCCAGCTAATAATTCAGTAGCCTGATCTTGAATTAGTCTCAGTTGCCCTCATATGGCACCATTATAGCTCTCCTTTTGGGAGAATCAACATTGTCGACATCAGTTTCAACTCTCTGATCTTTCGCTTTATCTACGTACCCACCGGAAACGAAACAAAATAAATTTCTGCTACAACTGTTAAGTCTAGTTTTAGATTGGTCAGGGGCATCAATGCGATGCTTACTGAAAACTATTGAGAATTGTTTGCTGCCCTTCGGGAACTTGCTCGCTGCTCTTACTACTAGTGGTGTCTCCACAACTTTGAAGGCGTCATGTTAGCTGTAATTGTCCTCCTGTTTCCTGTCATAGGGTACATTTATTGCAGGGTAATTTTACGTTGAATTTATCGGACGGCATGCATTGCCAAATGCTACCTCAGTCCGAAAATAATAGTGTATTTTTTTACTATAATTTTGTTCTAAATTAGCAGTTCATTTTGAATATCAATGCTATTTTTATCATTCTTCATATATTTTTACTATTCTCAATATTAATTTTATCATTCAACCTCTAACTCTCCACAAGTTCTTAATTCTCGCATCCATAAAAAAAAATTAGTAAAACCGGACAGACAGAGTGTGACACATTACAGACAAGAGGAGAGGAGGGGGAGCCTCTCTCTACGCATAATACTAATGATTCATGATTACATGTATCATCGTCTAATGAGACATGGAACCAATCAATCGATCAATCAATGCGGAAGCATCAAACACTAACATTGGCTGTCACCTCGTAGGCCTTGCTGCTGTGTTCCGCGTTGCTAATCCATCCATTAATGATAAAAAGGCACGACATTTATGGAAAGATTAAGCTCTAAAAGCACAGGGACGGCGACAGGCGAGGCAGCAAATGATACGTCTTCCTGGTGAAGGAAAGATCACAGCAACGCAACCCAACTACTCTCATCAATGCACATCGGGAAAGTACTTGGGCAGGAAGAAATCAATCGCAAACACAAGAGAATTTGTTTCGAGTTTTGAGTCACTGCTCTACGTCCCCGCCTTCACAACTTTGAAGGATTTCCATTATGTCCACAAAGAAAATTTCTCCACAAGAACCTTATGCCTAAGAAATTATAATTTGTCTATACAAGACCGGAGTACCCAACACCAACAATACTATCCTCCACACAAGAGGAACAACAACTCAAAGGAATACAAGTTACTTGGTAATCTAGGAAGACCACAAACACTCTCTTACAACTTCTTATAGAGTAGAGTATGATTTTTTGCTCAAGAAGTAAAGTGAGAAAAATTTCAGTAATAAAGATTTAGAAGACTTAAAAACTAACTTAGAAATTTTACAATAGGAAGAACTTTGAAAATGATTTGAAAATAAAAGCAATGAAACACTTCTACTATTGAAAACACTTAAAACTTGAATATTTTTCTTGTGGAAAATCAAAAACCCATGACCTCTATCTATAGGTAAAGGATAAATACCATTCATAAGTGATACTAGGTCATTAGGGGTGAGTTTAACCACTTGGAAACAAGAAATAGCCGTTGGAACCTATTAAAAAAAAAGATTCAAAATAGAGCCATTGGTGTCAGTCTGGACAACTGCCGTCGACCGGCAAGCCACTTGGCAAAATAGCCGTTGACTTCAGTCGACTGCCTGGTCTACCGTAGGAATTTTGAAAAGACTTTATTGAACTGCCGGTCGACCGGCACAAACCGAGAGCAAGGTCATGCAGTCGGTCGACCGGTCAGTTGACCGAGGGGTTGACGGTCGACCGACCCGGTCGACCAACAAACGTACACAGCGTGGACGCCCACGGCTAAAGAGGCCTGGTCGACCGGTCGGTCGACCGTGTTAGCCTGAAACAGTTATGGTCGACCGCCCGGTCGACCGTGATGGCCTGAAATAGAATAAAAAGAGATTTTTGAATTTGAAAATATTTTGAAAATATTTTGCATTAGTTTGAGGGGAATGTAGTATAGTATAGGAGATAAAATACATGTTCTAAACTTGATATAAAAATTTGAAAAATTATGAAACATGTATATTAACCAATATGCAACAAAACTAATATTTCCCAAAACTTGTATTTTTGAAAAGTGTATTTTTGTATGTGTGTAATTTCTTGAGTACATCTATCATATCCTTACTTTTTAACATACTAAAATCTTATAAGGGTCTAGGTGACTATAAAATCTTCAATTCGAGCTTTTCCATTTACATTTTTGAGTTGAATTATTGATCCCGTATTTGAATCATCTTGAGTCAACACCGCTTTCCTATAAGGAAGAAACTTCCTGAATCCTTAAAACTCTGAAATAATCTTAAACACTTAAACTTAATTAGTACAAATAACTATATATATTTTGTGATCATCAAAACTCAAAAACTGGGTGATTGTAACCTTGAGCCAACACAATCCGGTGCAGATATGATTGGTGCAGAAATAATCTCTCTTAAGCTTCTCCCAAGAATTCATACATTCAGCATCGAAAGTGAAGAGACGTCCTTATCTAACAGATTAATCAAGTGTCTAACAATCTTGCTAAAATCCTTAATAAATCTTCGGTAAAAACCGACGTGTCTTCGAATATCCTTCACGCATTTGGGCATGGGAAGCTTAGCAATAACCTCAATTTGGCTCTATCCACTTCAATTTATTTCTTGGAGATTTCATAACCCAAGACAATTCTATGTCTTATCATGAAGTGATATTTCTCTCAGCTCAGCGTCAAATTAAGTTTTAAAAGCACAGGGACGACAACGGCGAGCCAACAAATGATGTCTCTCTGGTGAAAGAAAGATCACAGCAACCTAACCCAACAAACTCTCATCAATGCACATAGGGAAAGGGCTTGGGCAGGAATTTGACGCTAATTTTCTCTCAGATCAAGAGAGAAGGGGCTCTGATTCCGCGTGCAGTAATGGCCCAACCACAACCACAACCCCAACCTCCACACGCCCTGCATCCATTCTGCTTGCTGTGCTGACTCTTTCAATCTACAACTTCAAACCTCTCCTGTATAGTTCTAGCCTAGGCTGTGGGGCTGAACTCTGTGATCAGAATCGGAAACTGGGGCTCATCTTAACTGCCCCCCCTCGAAAAAACAAGAAAGAATTTGTCATCCCATACTGTGCCATCATGTTACAATAATCAATGCGCAGAAGGTGAATATGAAGTCATGGTATTGCTTCTGTAAACTGACAGAATCGAAGGAATTGCAAACTGAGGTAATTTTTACATTAAAGACAAGTTTTAACGAATAAAGATGTGGAGACAGTAACAGAAGTCTAGTAGTTACCGGGGGCCCACAGGTTCCTTTCAGTTCATAAATCCGCGGGATGAAACTATTCACCAGTTAACCACCACAAAATGAATACAGTGAATTTTTTTATAAAAGAACAATGCATAGTAACTAACCAGCTGCCTGCTGGCTTGACAGTGACTTTGTTATGCTGCATGAACGAACAGGGTCATAATGTTCAGCGGTTAAGGGAGGAAAAACAAGGAGATACAGTCACAATTGTCAAGGTAAAGACATTAAGGATGCTGGAGGCTTTACATGTATCCTTATATCGGCTGTAACCCATAAGAACCAATTGCTGTCATAACTCCATCAGGGTCCACGCCTACTCGTTTTAATGATAAGACGACGACAGATGTAAGTACCCAGAAGAGGTGATATATTTTTTAAGTGTAGAGATAAGAGGCGACTGGGGCAATCCCTGCTCACCGACTCATTCGGGTCTCTATCCCCAGCTAAGAGTCATGAAGATCCAACACTATTTTGTACCATCCACAGTGCTTTAGGAAGCTACTAGCAATGGATGAGAGAGGTATTCAGTATTATATGAAAGGTTTTCCAGAAAAGATTGATATTTGTAATTTATATCACGGCAAGGTAACCATACAGCATTAGGTAGAGTTTACGAGAAGAAGTGACCAGCAATGTGTATATATGCCAAATGTGCAGAGTGTTGGTTTCTGTGATCAATCTGACAACTAATTAAGATCACTGAAAATATCAACAATCTAATTGGCCAGGTCGGTAAATATCAGGTGGGAGATTTTCCGTTCAATAAAACGTTCCTTAATTTAAGAACCACCTTTCAATTTCCTTCTTTGGTTAAACACCAATTAGACTGATATAAATCAGTCTCAATATACTGAATATCAGTATATCCCCTGTATAAAGAAATTAATTCACTTATACAGTACTTGGAGTGAGGTACGCTTAAAGCGAATCTCCTTAAGACAATTACGTCCTCCGTACTGGTGCTAACGGGTTACTGGACGCTGGTCTCCCAAGATACAACACTCCTTCACGGTATTTGGATAGCACTGCCAAATCACCGTACGGTCGAAGCATAGTTAATCAGTACCTTCACAGGATTATTGAAGCAGCGGGACAAAGACAAATTTCGGGAGAATATTTGCCTTTACTTTGGAGGAGCACCCACTGTAGAGGAAGAAGGAAGGTTGAAGAATATTCTTCTTCAGAAGTCCCAGATTCAGACAACAATTCTATTAAAGAATCTATTGAATTTTCTGAGCCCTCTTTCAGAACGAATTTTTTTTTGCAGAATCTCTTTTGGAAGCCGCTTCGGAAACCGAATTACCAATTTCACACTTCCTGTTTGGAAGTCACTTCAAGACTGAGGGAGAGAGAGAGAGGATCTCCTTCGGATTTCTTACTGTTGGTGTGTTGTGTTGTGTTTTCAATTGAGAATTCGGAGCGCTATTTATAGCGCTCCGAGAGGGGCCAACTGGTCCGAACCCAACGAATAGTTGCAACGGTTCGGTCTGAACCGTTGCAACGGTTCGACCCAACCACCGCAACAGTTGGCCGTCCAACTACCGCGACAGCCGTTGGCGGAGTGGTTCGGATCCGGATAGCGGAGCAGGTATGCTTCGCGTAACCCATACCCGTGAGACCCAGTTCAAAAAGAACCAGGCCGGGTAGGGAACCCGAACCCAAACCCAGACCCGGTCCCGGTGCCGGCGCGCGCGCATGTGCGGGTATGGTTCCCTCCCAATCGCGCGCGAAAACTTCAAGTACCCAAAGGGCACGCCCTTTGTTCTCAATTTTCTCTATTTAAACACTACAAGCTTCTATCCCATGGCCAATGTGGGACTAAATGCTTTTAGCTACCTTTAGTTCCATTTTGGCTTTGAATTAGGCAATCTTTAGACTTGAATATCTCATTCATTCGAAGCCAGAATTGAACATGTGAATATACCACGTTCATCCCCAATGGAAGGAGAACACACTCCAACCATCATCAAATTGATTCGATCAATGGATCTCACCATAATTCAATTCAAAGATTCATATATATATTCTTCATATTCCAACAATTCCCCACAATGAATGGAGATTCAAGAAATTGACACACAAAGAGACTGACTCTATTGTGAAAGGTACTTTAGAATAGAAACTGCATCAGGATAGGTAAACTAGGTTTTGAACCTTCCATAGCAAAAGGTTTATCAGACTTGCTGGCTAATCAGTGAACTAGGTCTTGAACTGTTAGCCGTTAGTGTAAGCCAAGTCAATAAGCTTCACGCAGTGACTTTCTAAATCAACTTTAGTTCTCGGTTGTGTCCGTTTTGGCCCTGGACATTTTTGGTTTCAGAGAGTATCTTTAGGGAATAATAGCCTCCATAGAAATTTCCAAAGAGCCGACCCAACTCTATACTCACATAGGTGATCGTCCTATTAAGAGTAGTCTACTCTACTCCACTTGTTTAGTAATAAGATATAGGCACCATTAAAAGCGTTAAGCTTATCCTTTATCCACTTGTCGAAAGCACTTATGTGCACCTTAGGAATGGATTGGAGTCAAGCTCCCAAGTGCTTACTTGCTGAGTTATTTATAACTAGTTTTTCCTCTTGAACTTAGTCCGTGAGATCTCCAATCGCTAAGTGAGATTTTCATTAAGCTGACTCGGTAAGGTTAGGCTTTTAGACCCATTCTCCTCGATGCGCAATTTATACGCTCTCCACTTAAATCTTTAGTAAGCGGATCCGCTAAATTATCTTTTGACGAGAAAAAGTCAATAGAGATAATTCCATTTGAGAGCAACTGCTTCACAGTATTCTGTCTACGACGAATATGTCTAGACTTACCGTTATATATAACATTTTGTGCCCTAGATATAACTGCTTGATTATCACAGTGTATACATATAGCGGGCACTGGCTTTTGCCATAATGGTATATCTTCCAAAAATTATCGAAGCCCTTCTGCTCTTCTCTGGCCTTATCTAAGGTTATGAATTCCGATTCCATAGTGGAACGGGCAATACATGTTTGCTTAGAAGATTTTCAAGATACCGCTGCTCCTCCTAGAGTAAATACGTATCCGCTAGTTGATTTAATTCCTCAGAATCTGCAATCCAATTAGCATCACTGTATCCTTCAAGTACATGTGGATACTGTCCATATCTCAAGGCATATTCCTTGGTATGTAATACATAACCCAATACTCTAGAAGAGCAGTCAAATATTGATCACTAGGATTACTAGTGTATCTACTTAACTTGCTTACAGCGTAAGGAATATCGGGTCTAGTATAATTCGTCAAATACATTAGACTTCCGATAATCTGAGAATACTCCAACTGGTGTATTCCAATTCCTGTATTCTTATGAAGGTGGACGTGTGGGAGAAAAAGATTTGTATTCTCCTTTATCCCATGATCCTTGAATCTTTCTATCATCTTATTCACGTAGTGAGATTGAGATAGACTGATTCCATCTGGTGTTCTGGTGATTTTAATTCCTAAAATTATATCAGCAACCCTAGATCCTTCATGTCAAAACTGTTGGATAACATTCTTTTAGTGGACTTAATAATTTCAATATTAGTCCCAAGTATCAACATGTCATCTGCATGAAGACAAACAATGATACATGCATTTTCAACTGTTTTAATGTAAACACACTTATCGCATTCATTGATAGTGAATCCATCTTTGATCATGACACTATCAAATTTCTCATGCCATTGTTTTGGAGCCTGCTTTAGACTGTATAAGGATTTTACCATTTATACACTTTGTGTTCTTAGCCCTTGACTATAAATCCTTCAGGTTGCTCCATATATATTTAATTCACCATTTAAGAATGCAGTCTTGACATCCATTTGATGGATATCTAAGTTATGTAATACTGCAATTGCAATCAACATCCGAATGGATGTTATTCTTTTTACTGGTGAATAAGTATCGAAGTAGTCAAGTCCTTCTTTTTTGTCGATAACCCTTGGCTACTAATCTAGCCTTGTACTTATCGATAGATCCATCAGGTTTTAATTTTCGTTTGAAAATCCACTTACACCCAATTGGTTTACTGCCAGGAGGCAAGTTTACAAATTTCCAAGTATGATTACTTAGTATGGATTCTATTTCGCTATTTATGGTTTCTTTCCACATTTGTACTTCTGAGGTTGACATAGCCTCTTTAAATGTTTGAGGCTCGCTTTCAATAGCGTACACTATGAAATCTGGACCAAAAGATTTTGAGATTCCAGATCTCTAAGTTCTTCTTGGTTCAATTTTCGCATTAACAATCGGTTCCTCGGGGCTTTCTGTTGGCCCAAAAGGTTACACTCTCCATTTGTTTAAAGTTTTGATGATAACAATACAATAAGAGCTATTTGGCACTAATAAGTTTGTTCAAGATAAGTTTCAGGTTAGTACCATATTTGGAGGCCATTGCTTAGCTTTTGTAAGAAATTCTAGGTTCATGGAGCAAAGAAGGCTTATGGCACATCAAGGAAGGAACTTAGAAGAAAAGACTCTAACTGGGCTTTGCATGATTCAAGACTTCAAGATTGTTCAAGAGACTTAATTAGTTTTGTTTCTAGTTTTATAGTTTTGTTAAAGAATAGTGAATAGGTTTGAAGCTCCATCACACACGTTTTTGCGCACATATCATTTCCAAAAATATTCCCTATAATATGTAAAAATTATTTTAATTTAAAGCCTTTTGTTTATAAACTCAATTTTGGGTATTATACATGTTTCAAATCAAAACTATTTTGTTAGATTTCAAATCCCCTTCAAAATCTGTTTCAGTTTTGATTTTTGGCCTGATCCGGTCGACCGACACTAAGACAGGTCATATCAGTCGACCGACCCAGTCGACCGAGGTTCTGGCAGATGGTGCATATCCGTGTGCACGTTTCTCGGTTGACCGACCGGTCGACCGACTGAAGTGCAGTTGCTCTCTATTTGTGCACAGTCGATCGGGCGGTCGACCGAAAGCCCGCAATGGCTATTTTATTTGAACCGAAAGAGTCGTTCGAACAGTAACGACTATTTTTCTGAGTTGTTTTATTTTTGTCTTTTCTTTCTAAAAAGGGTTTAAATGATATTTGCTGATCCTAATACTTCCTAATTAGCCTTAAGTGAGTTTTATCTTTAAACCCTAGCCCTCTACTATAAATAGGGGTGTTTAGGGAGAGGTTTATAACAAGAAAAATTTGCAAAAGTTTAAGGCATTCAAAAGAGCTTTGTTTCTTGGTTTTTGTGCTGAAAATCTCTCTCATTTTCTGAAGTTTTTTTTTAACTCTCTGATTTCATTTTCTTTTTCCACTTACATACAAGAGCTTCAAATCCTCTCATTGTTCTATAAGGATTTTTGTAAGGAAGAGAACTTTTCAAAAGAGAGTTTGTGGTCTTTTGATCACCAAGAGAGAACTTGTACTTGAGATTGTGGAGTTGGGTACTCCGGTGTATTGGTAACATCTTTGTGAAGTTATAGTGGTTAGAAATCTTTCTGGGAAGGCGGGGACGTAGAGCTGGGTGCTCGAACCTCAGAAAAATTCTCGGTGTTTACGTTTGGTTTACTTGCTCTTGCTTCTTGCTTCACTTTCATTGCTTTTATTACTTGCTCTCTATTTTCATTGCAATATTCACTTGTTTTCATTCATCTTGTCAATCAAAGTCCCATACAATAAGATTGCATTGTGCACCTCCAACTCATATCCAGAGGAATCACGAGGAAGGAGTTCAGAGCCCTTCACGGGGAATCCGGCTTCTAGTCTTGTTTTGGGAGCTTGTTGCATCATAATTTTTATTTGTGCATTGATTAGCATTATCACCTATTCACCCCCCTCTAGGTGATTTTCAATTGGTATCAGAGCTTGGACTCTAGGTTTGGCTTAACATCCTTAGAGAGATCCTAAAAATTTGCTAATCAACATTATATTCATCCATTCATTAGTAAACATGGCCGATAACGTCAAACCCCTCCTAAATTTGATGGACTTAATTTCCCTATTTGGAGGTTAGGATGACTATTTTCTTACAATCTTTAGGTAGCCTAGTTGCTAAATCCTTGACCAAACCCTATGTTGTACCTGATAGTGATGAAAGCACTTGGACCGAATTTACCTTTAGAGAATATGAGCCTAACTCAAAGGCCCAAAACTCCCTCCTAACCGCCTTGAATGAGGATGACCTTACACGAGTAATACATTGCCAATCCGCCTATGAGATTTGGCAACATTTGTTGGTCACGCACGAGGAGACATCACAAGTAAAGAGAGCTAAGATAGATCTCTTGAGGTCCCAATATGAATCTTTTAAAATGATTGATGATGAATCTACTGATTGCATGATTACAAGGTTTACTAAAATCACCAATACTCTTTCCTCTTTAGGTGATGATATTTTCAATGACCAAAAGGTGCGAAAAGTGATTCGGGCTCTTCCTTCTTCATGGGAGATAAAGACCGCCACCTTGAAAGAGTTGAATGACAAGGACGAAATGGACCTCATTAGTCTCATTGGAAACTTGAAGACTCATGAGATGGAAAGAAGGCAAGAGAAGAAGTCGCTCCTCTAAAGAAGAAATCCATAGCCTTCAAGTCTTCCTCCACTCTTGCTGACGAAGAAGAAGATGAAGAAGAAGATGAGGAGCTCTCCTTTCTTGTGCGAAACGTGAAGAGAATGTACCGTAAGAACAAACTCAACTTTAGAAGGAAGTTTGAAGGAAAAGAGGAGAGAAAAATCATTTGCTACAATTGCCGAAAGCCCGGACACATTATGGCGGATTGCCCGGATTTCAAGAAGAAAATGACTTCCTCTTTCAAGCCAAAGAAGCCGGTGGAAAAGAAAGCCTACAAAGCCACATGGGATTCAGAAAGCGAATCTGAAGACGAGGTGGACACGGTTAACATGTGTTTCATGACAAACACACCAAAGGTAACCCCACAACCTCTTGATGAAGAAGATGAATTAAGTAAAGAAGTTCTTGTACATGCTTTTGTTGAACTCTCGGAAACCTATGATAATAAAAAGATTGAATGTTCTAAATTGGAAAAGGAAGTTGCTTTTCTTAAAAATCAACTTGCTATTGTTTCTAGAGAAAAAGATGAAATTTCTTCCAATCTCATTTCTACTCAAAACGAATTTAGTGCTTACAGAGTTGCTTGTAAAGTAAAATTTCCTAAGATTGATGAAAAAGAAATTTCTTCTTTAAAACTAGAATTGTTAATTTTGAAAAGATTTTGAAGGATTGTGCTTTTACACTAAGAAACTTGAAGAAATGTTTTCTAAAAAGCACACTTCTCATGCTAAAGATTCTCATGTTAAGATTCCTCACACTTCACACAACACTCATGCTAAATCCACACATGCTCACAAGTCTCACACTCACTATGCTTTTAAATATGGTAGAGTGTATAGATGTACTTATTGTGGTAAGAATGGACATTTGGCTAAGTTTTGTTATGACCAAATAAATAGATCAAATAATCTTGTTTGGGTTCATTGCACTAACTTTTTAAGACCCAAGAAAATGTGGGTACCAAAATCAAGTCCTAAATTATTTGATGTAGGTATACACCAAGGCTCCAAGACATAAGGAGCGGTGGTACCTTGATA
This sequence comes from Agave tequilana, assembly GCA_038442645.1. Lineage (NCBI taxonomy): Eukaryota > Viridiplantae > Streptophyta > Magnoliopsida > Asparagales > Asparagaceae > Agave > Agave tequilana. Next base: position 37,823 of record JAVJIF010028896.1, on the reverse strand, counting down.
GTGGTTGTTCAAGACACATCACATGGGACATCAATAACTTTACAACCCTATCAGGTACATGGAAGGTGGCACCGTCACCTTCGGGGATGACTCTAAGGGCACTATCATTGGTATAGGTAACATTCAAATTGGTGCATCTCCTATTATAGAAAATGTAGTTCTTGTTGATGGTTTGAAGCATAACTTGCTTAGTATTAGTCAACTTTGTAACCGTGGACTTAAAGTTATTTTTGATGATTCTTCTTGCAAGATTTTTGATGTTAAAACCAATGATTGTATTCTCACCGGTTTTCGTGACAATAATGTTTATATCATTGACATGCTTAATTTAGATTGTTCTACTAAATGCTTGAATGCTTTTGATGAAAATTCTTAGCTTTGACATAGAAGATTAGGACATGCATCTTTTGACCATCTTTCTAGGATTAATTCTAAGGAATTGGTGAAGGGTATACCTTGTTTGAAGTTTGAGAAAGACCGCATTTGTGGTGTGTGCCAACTTGGGAAACAAACCAAGTCTTCTTTCAAACAAATCAAAGATATCATGTCAACTAGGCCATTAGAATTAATTCATATAGATCTTTTTGGACCAACTAAAACTAAGAGTTTAAATGGTAGTAGATTTGCATTTGTTTTAGTTGATGATTTTTCCTGTTTCACTTGGGTTTTCTTTTTGAACACAAAGATCAAACTTTTTCTCATTTCAAGTTTTTCGAAAAGATTTGAAAAAGAAAAATGTTTTCGATTTTGAAAATAAGGACTGATAGAGGTGGTGAGTTTGTTAACCAACTCTTCATGACTTATTGTGATGAAAAGGGTATCAAGCATGAAATGTCATGTCCTAGAACTCCACAACAAAATGGAGTTGTAGAAAGGAAAAATAGAACACTTCAAGAGATGGCTAGGACCATGATAAGTGAATATGACCTCCCTCAATACTTATGGGCCGAGACCGTAAACACCGCATGCTATATTTCAAATCGTATTTATTTGTGTAAAAATTCTTCCATAACATCTTTTGAAATGTATCATTCTAGAAAACCTAATGTTGCATATTTTTAAGTTTTTGGATACAAGTATTTTGTTTTGAATACTAGAGATAACTTGGGTAAATTTGATGCTAAGGCTTATGAAGCTATCTTTATTGGATACTCTTCTACTAGTAAAGCTTATAGAGTATTCATAGATCTTCACTTACCATTGAAGAATCCATACATGTTAAATTTGAAGAATCTAATGTGGTTGTTGAGAATGTTGTAGAGATTGACCCATTAGGTGAAGACATGGAGAGATTATCCTTGAAGAACTCACCAGCTCAAGAAGAAAAGCAAGAACCAATTGGTGATATTTAAGAGGATAAATAGGAAAGCTCTCAACCGCTTCCTAAAGATTGGAGATACACTACAAATCACCCCAAGGAACTCATCTTAGGTGATGTCTCTTAAGGGGTAACAACTCGCTCCAAGCTCCATGACTTATGTGGTAACTTTGCATTCATTTCTCATTTTGAACCTAAAAGCATCCTCGAAGCCGAGGCAGACTTATATTGGTTGCTAGCCATGCAAGAGGAACTCAATCAATTTGAGCGCAACCAAGTTTGGCACCTTATTCCTAGGCCCCACGATAGACCAATAATTGGTACTAAGTGGATCTTTAGGAATAAGATGGATGAGTTCGGAAATGTCATTAGGAATAAAGCTAGGTTAGTGGCCCAAGGTTACACTCAAGTTGAGGGAATTGACTTTGAGGAGACCTTTGCACCCGTAGCACGGCTTGAAACCATACGGATGACACTAGCTTTTGCATCTTTTAAAATTTTTTAAACTTTTCAAATGGATGTGAAAAGTGCATTTTTGAATGGTTTTATAAATGAAGAAGTTTATGTTGAACAACCTCCTGGTTTTGTTGATCATGTTCATCCTAATTTTGTTTTTAAACTTGATAAAGTTTTGTATGGATTGAAACAAGCTCCAAGAGCTTGGTATGAAAGGCTTTCTAGTTTTCTCATTTCAAAATGATTTTGTTAAAGGCAAAGTTGACACAACTCTTTTTACTAAGCATGTTGATAATGACATTTTAATTGTGCAAATTTATGTTGATGATATAATTTTTGGATCTTCTAATGAGTTTTTAAGCAAGGAGTTTGAAAAGGTTATGCAATGTGAGTTTGAAATGTCTTCCATGGGTGAATTGAATTTCTTTCTTGGACTCCAAATCAAGTAATTGCAAGATGGAAATTTCATATGTCAAGCTAAGTACGCAAAAGAACTCGTAAAGAAGTTTGGACTTGAAGGCTCAAAAGTTTGCAACACTCCCATGGCAACTACAACCAAGCTTGATAAGGATGACCAAGGTAAATGTGTTGACATTAAGTTATATAGAAGCATGATAGGAAGTTTGTTGTATTTGACGGCAAGTAGGCCGAACATTATGTTTAGTGTGTGTCTTTGTGCTAGATTCCAATCGTGTCCTAAAGAGTCTCATCTTATTACGGTAAAATGCATTATTTGTTATATTAAGGGCACAATTGAATGGGTCTTTGGTATCCGAAAACCGGAGATTTCTCAATGACGAGTTATTCGGATGCCGACTATGCGGGTTGTAGAGTAGATAGAAAGAGTACTAGTGGGACATGTCAATTTCTTGGTAATTGTCTTGTTTCATGGTCCTCTAGGAAACAAAAATCCGTAGCTCTCTCAACCGTCGAGGCGGAGTATGTTGCCGCGGGGGCTTGTTGTGCACAAGTCCTTTGGATGAAACAAACTCTCCTTGATTATGATTTGCATTATAACCATATAAAAATATTTTGTGATAATACTAATACTATACATATGACTAAGAATGCAAATCAACATAGTAAGACCAAGCACATTGAGATTAGATATCACTTTGTTAGAGATCATTTTGAGAAAGGAGATATACATATTGATTATGTTTCTACGGATTTGCAACTTGCCGATATTTTCACTAAACCACTTGATTTTGCTAGATTTTCTTTTATTTGTGGTGAACTTAATGTTTGTGTTATTGAATAATAATGTTTTCTTACCCTTTTTGATGTATGACAAAAAGGGGGGAATGAGTTTATGTATGGATATGTATGGAAATATGAGTTCATATGGTTTTGGTTTCATATGAGTTTATATATGTTTTTGAGTTCATATGGTTTATATGTGTTTTTTGATTTTGAAGGTACACCTAGAGGGGGGGTGAATAGGTGTAATTGCTAATCTAGAACTAAATGTGAAAACTATGTGCGCTAAATGCGGAAGCTAATGCAAATTTTGCACAAACTTAATACAACACAACAAGTGTAGCCGAATTCCCCGTGAAGGGCTCTGGACTAACTCCTCTTGATTCCCCTTGAATGGGTTGAGGTGCTATGTGAAGCTCTTGTTGGTTAAGTATAAGTTAGGCACACACACAATCAAGCCAAGCAAATACAAGATATGGCAAATATGAATTATGTAAGGCAACACAAGCAATAAGATATGATATGAATGATATGACAATAAGAATGATGCTATGCACAAAATAAAGAGAGAGTTAGAGAGACAAGTGGATCAAACGCTAACAACAAGATTTGTTTCGAGGTTCGAGCACCCAGCTCTACATCCCCGCCTACACCACCGTGTAGGATTTCCAATCCACTATACCGTCCACCGAGGACTCCCACCGAGGGAACCTTCACCGAGAAGGATTTTTACAACCAAGGGAGTACCGAACTCCTCTCTCAAACAACCACCTCACAACCGAGGGTAAGCCAACAACCAACAACCACCTCTACCGAAGAGGATTTACAAACCAATCACCCGATCACCTCTACCGAAGAGGGATACACAAGAAATAAGGGTGTTTACAACAAGTGGTTCCAAGACCACAAACAATCTCTCTTTTCTTTCTCTTTTCTTTTCTCTTTTCTTTTTCTCTTTTCTTTTTCCACAAAAACAAAATCCTAAATAGATTAGGATAGAAGATAGCTCAAGTGTGGAAAACTAGGTGTTTTTGGAAACAAGCAATAAAGAAAAATCCTTGGGAAAACACTTGCAATATGATAGAAATGAAGATCTAAAGCAATATCCCAAAACCTATTTTTCTTTGATTTTCCAAAAAACCAAAACAATAAAGATTGAAAGATTAAAGCCCAAAAACACTTTTAAAAAACTCTTAAAAACACTTAAGAAAGTCTGGAATTTTGTCTCTAAAAAACTTAGCCAAAAACCCAAGAGAATGGGGTTTTTATAGGCCAAAACAGAAACTAGCCGTTAGAGCTGAGTTGGCAGCTCTGACAGGCAGCGGTCGACCGGCCTGGTCGACCGCCAACGGTCCAAAATGTGACCGTTGGGCAACCACGGTCGACCGGCCCGGTCGACCCAAACAAACAGAGAGCTCTGCTCTCGACGCGGTCGACCGGCCCGGTCGACCGTCTCAGGGATTCCAAACGTGCACAGTTCTGTGCACGTCCGGTCGACCGGCCCGGTCGACCGGACCTCAGCCAAGTCGACCAATAACCTGGGTTAGTCGACTGGTTGAGTCCTGGACCTGAAAACTGGGTTAAAAATATTTTATAAAAATCTTTTAACACTTCTAAAATCCACAAAAATATTTTTATCATTTTGTATTGAAACACAAACTTGTGATAAAAATTTCAAGACATATATTAATCAAATCAATTCATTTTTGTGTCTTGGAAATTTTATCAAAAACAAACACTTGTATTTTTCCAAACTTGATTTTTCCAATACATGAATAAGATAGTCAAAATAAGTTTGTTTAGCAAGTTTAAAGCATGTATGTATATTTAGAACATATCTAATATACATAGGAATAAAGTAAACTTGTTTTGATCTATTATCCATGAAAACTCTTATCAGTTAAACTAAAAACCGAAAAACAATATCCAAAACATAAAACATGTGTGTGTTTTGTGCACTTGAGCATATCAACTATACTAAGCTTTACAAATGGATCTAATACACTAAACTAAAGTAGGATACCTAAGTCTTCTTGATGATCTTCATCTTCAAGACGGCTTGGCTCCCAAACATGATCCACCGCGTGCAAAGGTATGATCTTTAAGCTTTGGCACCGGAATCATCATGAAAAGCTTCTAAACTTCTTGTTGAAGCTAATCACCAACTAATATCTTGGTTAATGATCTGAAACTTAAACAACACAAGATTATTAGTAAACATAACTACATGAGTTAATCATCATCAAAACTAGAGTGGAAGGCCTTTGGGCCAACAATCTCCCCTTTTTGATGATGACAAAACTCATGGAGTTATATATGCATGGATTAAAGTTAAGCTTCAAAGAAGCTCCCCCTTAACTCATACATAAACAAATAAACAAAAGATATGCAATGAATGTATATAAACATGTATGCATCAACATGCATAAAACATATTCTAGAAGCTCTAGTTTTACCAATTAAATTAATAAAGCATTAACAAGAACACTAGATGCTCTAGATACCAATAAAACATCAATAAAACATAATATATGCAAAAACATAAGTATGCATATATAAATCACCAAATTATTCTCCCCCTTTTTGTCAATCATCAACAAAGGGGTAAACAATCAAAACAATAATGAGGGGTAAAAATCTTTCTCCCCTTTTTGTCAATCAAAACAATAAAACAATGTTCTCCCCCTTTTTGTCTAAAAACAAAAACAATATCAATAAGGGTTGACTATAAAAACATGATATCAATTAAAATTATGTCAATAAAGCATCTTGATACCAATTAAAAGTAAACAAAATTTTAGATAAACAATTGAAGGTAAACAAAATCAATCAATCAAAACTTTTGTATTTTTCTTTAATCAAAATTTTTAGATACCAATTAAAAACATAAGACATCTTGATACCAATTGTAAATAATTTTCATTTTGAACATATGATACCAATTTGAATTTTTTTAATTATAAAGTAAGGGAGTAGGAATCAAATACCAATTGAAAGACAAAATCAAATTTTCTCCCCCTTTATGAAATACCAATTAAAATAATGCATAGTCTTGATACCAATTTAAAAGTAATCAATTAAAACAGAATTGAAGTTCAAGCACTAGCATAAACAAGATTTTGTGCTTAATATATAGGGATATAATAAGCACAAATAAAACATATATATGTATGAAAATAGATACCAATAGAAATTGATATTCTTAGAATTGAAACATACATACATACAAACATATATGAGTATACAATAAAGGTCAAGATTGATACCAATAGAAAGAATTCAATGATACCAATTGAAATAACAATAAAGATCATGTGTATATCTCATATTATCTACCTCCCAATCATGGTTCAAGTTTTAAATGATTTTCAATATAAGGCATGCATGAACATGATCTCCCATCCATCCTCCCATAATAGGTAGGGGTTTTCAAAAATAGATTTGAAAATAAGCTTAGTTTGAAAATCTCTACCATACGAAGAATACGAACTAGTTAAATGGAAAATCTTTTAAACTAGTACGAAATCCTTCAAGTAAGGAATAAAACAAAAATTATTTTCATAAAACACATGTAAATCACATAACACTTAAAAACACTCAATATTCAATAAAGTCCATACATGCTCATGAAAACATACTCATGAGAAATATTTTAAAAAAATGGTGAGTGTACAAGTGATGTGTGACATGGCATTATGAAATTTTCAATTAAGCTCAAATTCCTTGAAACAAGAAACATGAAAATCATTAAAACTTATTTAATCTTCAAGGTATATGTATGTTTTATACAAATTAAATATACATACATATCCAAACACAACGAGTCCCAAAAATATATGCATGAAGGCACGTGGCTCAAAAGGATATTCATGTATATCTAATAATTTGGATAAAATAGACACATACATGAAGTTAAACAAATAAAACAAAATCAAGAAAAACTAAGTCTTCATCAAACAACAAATTTCATTTCAAGGTATATGTATGAAGTGTCAACACAATAAGTATACATACATATCCCTAAACACAATTGAGTCCATATATAGATTTGCATGAAAGGCAAATGACTCAAGGGGTATACATGTATATCTTAAAGTTTGGCAATACAAACATATACATGAAGTGAAAACTCATAAAACAAATTCAAAAATAGGAATACAAGTTTAGAATGTATGAATCATCAAAACTAGACTATACTAGTACATCTAATGGGTTCAAATAAGCATTAAGTACAAACATATATAAAGATTTATTTGTGGCCCACTATATGTACAAATATAAGTCCTAGTCTTAATGAAACTAACACTCAAACATATATTCAAAACATGAAGCATCAAAACACAATATAAAAATCATCATGATAAACTAAAACATGATTATTATGTAAATTCACATGTATTAGATTCATGATGTACATTATAGCTTAAACAAAAGTGAGAACACTAAGTATGGGTTCATATAAGCATGTGTGTCTCAAATACTATACATGTATGTCAAGGATCTAATAAACATGGTATTTTTCACAATAATCTATAAACATAAAAAATATGAAATACAAATCATATATGATCAATATGTACATGCATGTGCATTAGATTTAGGTCATACAAATTAGTTTAACCAAGGTGAGAACACAAAATTATAAGTCCATATAAAACATGGGTGTTTCAACCAACTAATATGTATAACACTAATCTAATTAACATGGCATATTCATAATGATCACTAAACATCAAAACATGCTAATAAAGATAATCATGGAAAGCATGTAAATAATAAATAGGAGTAAAAGATTGTTACCAAAACCGAAGAAGCAACTCTCCTTGTCTCCAAAACGTGGTGGTCATCTCCACCAATCTTCCCTTGAAAGTGATGCATCCAATTGATTAGCTCTAAGTACGGAACGCATCCACTCCAAGGTGTCGCTACTCTCACGTCATGTGAGAGCCCACACCTACATCAAAATTTTAGGGGTGGTCTTTGGTACCCATTTCTTCTTGGGTCCATGGGGTTAGTCTCTTCTCTAACCCAAACAAATTCTTTGCTAAATTATAATCATGTAATCTATCAAAGCAAAATTTAGTAAGGTGGCCCTTACGTCCACAATGTGTACAAGTGTACACATGAGCATACATATGGTGATGGGTGTGTCCGTGAAGCATGTGTATGCTGAGGAGGGTGTGCATGCATAAAAGTTGGAACTTGTTTCTTTCGAACCAAGGATTCCAAACAAGTGTGGTTCATGGCACATTGGCTCATAGTGGAGCCCAAACAATCTATTTTCTTCTTCAACATGTTTATATCATTTTTAATCATAGAAGAAGTGGAGCATGCAAGGGGTGAACTAGGTGAAACTACCCTAGCATGGCAAACATGAGAAACAATATCATTTTTCAAAGATTTATTTTTGCTTAAACAAATTTCTAATTCTTTTGAAATAAAATCTATTTCATTTTTCAAAACATCATTTTCTTTTAAAACAAAATCAACTTTTGAAGACAAACTTTCATTCTTCTTCAAAAGATTTTCACAATCATTTTTAGATTTTAAAACTTTATTTTCTTTTAGTGCAAGGTCAAGTTGAGATTTTAATGAATCCCTCTCATTAGAAATCTCCTCCTTCTCTTGCAAAACACAATCAAGTCTAGAATGCAAACATTTATTTTCTTTTTCAATTTTTAGACTTTTCTTTTTCAAAACTTTATATTTTTCAATTAACTTTTCACATACAATAGAAAGTTCTTCACTCAAAGCATGAGGATCAACAATATCATCACATGAAGAACTAGCACAATCATTATCTAAGTAGGGTTCCGAATGTACCTCAAGGGAGTCATTCCTTGGACCATGTAGCATTGTTGTGGTTCGGATTCTCCACTAGATTCCTCTTCTTGGATTTGTACTTGAAGCTCGGAGGTGGTGGTTGTTGTCAATAGATTCCATACTGCAAAGGCGGAATCAATGTTAGAAACACGTAAAAGATAATTTTTAGATAATGTGCTTCTAATGGCCTCAAGGGCTTGTGCATTGGCCCCCTATATGATTGCTATCACTAAGGAAGGATTCCTTGGTAATGGCAAGGTAAACTTTATGACCTAGGGTTTGTAAATAAACAGTCATCCTAATCTTCCAAACATGAATGTTGGAAGGGTCAAACATAGGTGCGGTCATGAAGGCCATGGTAAACTATATGAGTGTGCAAACAAACAAATGCAAACAATAGATTAGCAAGCAAATGGATCTCACTCCTAGGATGTTAAGCCTAAGTATCAGGAGCACCCGCTCTGATACCAATTGAAGGTACACCAAGAGGGGAGGGGTGAATAGGTGTAATTTCTAATCTAGAACTAAATGTGAAAACTATGTGCGCTAAATGCGGAAGCTAATGCAAATTTTGCACAAACTTAATACAACACAACAAGTGTAGCGAATTCCCCGTGAAGGGCTCTGGACTAACTCCTCTTGATTCCCCTTGAATGGGTTGAGGTGCTATGTGAAGCTCTTGTTGGTTAAGTATAAGTTAGGCACACACACAATCAAGCCAAGCAAATACAAGATATGGCAAATATGAATTATGCAAGGCAACACAAGCAATAAGATATGATATGAATGATATGACAATAAGAATGATGCTATGCACAAAATAAAGAGAGAGAGTTAGAGAGACAAGTGGATCAAACGCTAACAACAAGATTTGTTTCGAGGTTCGAGCACCCAGCTCTACATCCCCGCCTACACCACCGTGTAGGATTTTCAATCCACTATACTGTCCACCGAGGACTCCCACCGAGGGAACCTTCACCGAGAAGGATTTTTACAACCAAGGGAGTACCGAACTCCTCTCTCAAACAACCACCTCACAACCGAGGGTAAGCCAACAACCAACAACCACCTCTACCAAAGAGGATTTACAAACCAATCACCCGATCACCTCTACCGAAGAGGGATACACAAGGAATAAGGGTGTTTACAACAAGTGGTTCCAAGACCACAAACAATCTCTCTTTTCTTTCTCTTTTCTTCTCTCTTTTCTTTTTTCTCTTTTCTTTTCCACAAAAACAAAATCCTAAATAGATTAGGATAGAAGATAGCTCAAGTGTGGAAAACTAGGTGTTTTTGGAAACAAGCAACAAAGAAAAATCCTTGGGAAAACACTTGCAATATGATAGAAATGAGATCTAAAGCAATATCCCAAAAACCTATTTTTCTTTGATTTTCTAAAAACCCAAAACAATAAAGATTGAAAGATTAAAGCCCAAAAACACTTTTAAAAAACTCTTTAAAAACACTTAAGAAAGTCTGGAATTTTGTCTCTAAAAAACTTAGCCAAAAACCAAGAGAATGGGTTTTTTATAGGCCAAAATAGAAACTAGCCGTTAGAGCTGAGTTGGCAGCTCTGACAGGCAACGGTCGACCGGCCCGGTCGACCGCCAACGGTCCAAAATGTGACTGTTGGGCAACCACGGTCGACCGGCCCGGTCGACCCAAACAAACAGAGAGCTCTGCTCTCGACGCGGTCGACCGGCCCGGTCGACCGTCTCAGGGACTCCAAACGTGCACAGTTCTGTGCACGTCCGGTCGACCGGCCCGGTTGACCGGACCTCAGCCAAGTCGACTAATAACCTGGGTTAGTCGACTGGTTGAGTCCTGGACCTGAAAACTGGGTTAAAAATATTTTATAAAAATCTTTTAACACTTCTAAAAATCCACAAAAATATTTTTATCATTTTGTATTGAAACACAAACTTGTGATAAAAATTTCAAGACATATATTAATCAAATCAATTTATTTTTGTGTCTTGGAAATTTTATCAAAAACAAACACTTGTATTTTTCCAAACTTGATTTTTCCAATACATGAATAAGATAGTCCAAATAAGTTTGTTTAGCAAGTTTAAAACATGTATGTATATTTAGAACATATCTAATATACATAGGAATAAAGTAAACTTGTTTTGATCTATTATCCATGAAAACTCATATCGGTTAACTAAAAACCGAAAAACCAATATTCAAAACATAAAACATGTGTGTGTTTTGTGCACTTGAGCATATCAACTATACTAAGCTTTACAAATGGATCTAAATACACTAAACTAAACTAGGATACCTAAGTCTTCTTGACGATCTTCATCTTCAAGACGACTTGGCTCCCAAACATGATCCACCGCGTGCAAAGGTATGATCTTTAAGTTTTGGCACCGGAATCATCATGAAAAGCTTCTAAACTTCTTGTTGAAGCTAATCACCAACTAATATCTTGGTTAATGATCTGAAACTTAAATAACACAAGATTATTAGTAAACATAACTACATGAGTTAATCATCATCAAAACTAGAGTGGAAGGCCTTTGGGCCAACAGATTTTTGATGTATTTTTATGATTTTTATGAATTCTTGTGTTTTGCAAGTGTTTTATACCTTATGGTTTTTAGTTTCAAGATTTTTACTTGCAAATTACATTGTTTTTCTTTGTTTAATACAACATAATTTGAGGGGAGTTTTCTCCTCTCCTATATTTTTGTTCATAGCCTATTTGTTTTGTCATCATCAAAAAGGGGGAGATTGTTGGCCCAAAAGGTTACACTCTCCATTTGTTTAAAGTTTTGATGATAACAATACAAATAAGAGCTATTTGGTACTAATAAGTTTGTTCAAGATAAGTTTCAGGTTAGTACCATATTTGGAGGCCATTGCTTAACTTTTGCAAGAAATTCTAGGTTCATGGAGCAAAGAAGGCTTATGGCACATCAAGGAAGGAACTTAGAAGAAAAGGCTCTAACTAGGCTTTGCATGGCTGAAGACTTCAAGATTGTTCAAGAGACTTAATTAGTTTTGTTTCTAATTTTATAGTTTTGTTAAAGAATTGTGAATAGGTTTGAAGCTCCATCACACACGTTTTTGCGCACATATCATTTCCAAAAATATTCCCTATAAATATGTAAAAATTATTTTAATTTAAAGCCTTTTGTTTATAAACTCAATTTTGGGTATTATACATGTTTCAAATCAAAACTATTTTGTTAGATTTCAAATCCCCTTAAAAAATCTGTTTCAGTTTTGACTTTTGGCCTGATCTGGTCGACCGACACTAAGACAGGTCATATCAGTCGACCGACCCAGTCGACCGAGGTTCTGGCAGTTGGTGCGTATCCGTGTGCACGTTTCTCGATCGACCGACCGGTCGACTGACTGAAGTGCAATTGCTCTCTGTTTGTGCACAGTCGACCGAAAGCCCGCAACGGCTATTTTATTTGAAGCTCCGGTCGACCGAAAGAGTCGTTTGAACAGTAACGGCTATTTTTCTGAGTTGTTTTATTTTTGTCTTTTTCTTTCTAAAAGGGTTTAAATGATATTTGCTGATCCTAATACTTCCTAATTAGCCTAAGTGAGTTTTATCTTTAAACCCTAGCCCTCTACTATAAATAGGGGTGTTTAGGGAGAGGTTTATAACAAGAAAAATTTGCAAAAGTTTAAGGCATTCAAAAGAGCTTTGTTTCTTGGTTTTTGTGCTGACATCTCTCTCATTTTCTGAAGTTTTTTTTTAACTCTCTGATTTCATTTTCTTTTTCCACTTACATACAAGAGCTTCAAATCCTCTCATTGTTCTATAAGGATTTTTGTAAGGGAAGAGAACTTTTCAAAGAGAGTTTGTGGTCTTTTGATCACCAAGAGAGAACTTATACTTGAGATTGTGGAGTTGGGTACTCCGTGTATTTGTAACATCTTTGTGAAGTTATAATGGTTAGAAATCCTTCTGGGGAAGGCGGGGACGTAGAGCTGGGTGCTCGAACCTCAAAAAAATTCTTGGTGTTTGCGTTTGGTTTACTTGCTCTTGCTTCTTGCTTCACTTTCATTGCTCTTATTACTTGCTCTCTATTTTCATTGCAATATTCACTTGTTTTCATTCATCTTGTCAATCAAAGTCCCATACAACAAAATTGCACCTCCAACTCATATCCAGAGGAATCACGAGGAAGGAGTTCAGAGCCCTTCACGGGAATCCAGCTTCTAGTCTTGTTTTGGGAGCTTGTTGCTTCATAATTTTTATTTGTGCATTGATTAGCATTATCACCTATTCACCCCCCTCTAGGTGATTTTCACTTTCGTCCCTGAACGGCATTTCATGTGTTCTTTTACCATAAGTCTTATCTATTTCCTGTTTATATGGAAAAATATCTTCAAAGAACACAGCATCTCTAGATTCGATAATCATATTTACATTAATATCTCGTATCTCTGATTTATGAACCAGAAATCTGTAGGCACTATTATTGAAGGCATAGCCTATGAATATGCAGTCCATAGTTTTTGCTCCCAACTTACTCTTTTTAGGTAATGGTGCTAGCACCTTGCAAGGCACCCCCACATTTTGAGGTAATGGTAGGAAGGTGTCCTTCCATGCCATAAATCGAATAGAATAAGACCAAGTTTCTTGTGGGGTACTCTATTTAGAATATAATTTGCAGTTAATAGAGCTTCTCCCCACAAGTTTCTGCGGAGCTCCAAAACTTACGAGCATGGAATCGACCATCTCCTTTAAGTTCTGTTCTTCTGTTCAGCAATTCCATTTTGCTGAGGAGTATATGGTGCTGTTGTTTGATGGATTATACCAAATTTAGCACATAACTCACTAAAATCATTTGATTCATATTCTCTGCCTCTATCGTATTTTATAATCTTGATATTCTTATTGAGTTGATTCTCAACTTCTGCTTTATATGTTATAAACATATTTATTGCCTCATCCTTACTGTTTAAAAGATACACATAGCAGTATCTTGTACAGTCATCAATAAAAGTAATAAAATACTTTTTACCGTCTCTAGTTAGCATAAACTTCAAGTCACACAGATCGCTATGAATTTACCCTAAAGGTTCTGTATTTCGATCAATTGAGTGAAATAAATTTTTCGCCAACTTGGCCTGAACACAAATCTCACACTTGCGAATTTCTTCCAAGTTAAGTTTAGGAATATATCCTAGATTAGACAAGTTCTTTAAAGACTTGTAATTTACATGCCCTAATCTAGCATGCCATAAAATAGGAGGCTCAAGCAAATAAACAGAAGATTTTCCTTTATTTATAAGCTTCGGGTACAAATACACAGACTTTTTATCTACCACTACAACATTGGCTTTAAAAAGTCCATCAACAAGATAACCCTTTCCCACATACATCCCACCCTTAGTAAGTACAAATTTATCTGATTCAAAAATCATTCTAAATCCTTTCTTACTAAGTATTGATCAAGAGATCAAATTCTTGCGGATATCTGGAACATGTAGCACATCGTTCAGAGTAAGCTCTTTCCAGATGTCCACTTCAGGATGACCTTACCTTTTCCTTCAACCTTTGAGACGGCTGAGTTTTTCATGAATAATTGCTCATCTTGCTCTAGAGAATAATAATTTCTCAGAGCAGATGTGCTGAGTAGCCCCAGTGTCTACGCACCAATCCTTATTGTTAGTTGTCAGATTCACCTCTGACACCACAGCTGAAAGGCTTGGCGACGCATGGTCGGTCAAGTTTGCCTGTGGATGGCTTTTCTTGTTCTTTTTGAGACGGCTGCGACATTCATTCGCCTTATGCCCTTCTTTGTTGCAGATGTAGCAGGTTCTTTTGAAGCGCATATTCTTACCTTCTTGGACCTTGCCTTCGTACCCTTGGGAAGTCTTCTTCCGCTTTAAGCCTTTGGAAGTAGATGCTTTCCCCTTTGAGTCTTCGATCACATTGGCTTTTGCTTCATAGGAGTTCTTACTGCTCCTTTTCTCGAACTTTCGGTTGTCCTTCTCGATTCGAAGCCTCACAATGAGATCTTCCAACTTCAGCTCCTTTCGCTTGTGGTTCAGGTAGTTCTTGAAATCTCTCCATGCAGGTGGGAGTTTCTCCACGATAGTAGCAGCCTGAAAGGTTTCAGGTAGAATCATACCTTCGGCTTCTATCTTGTGCAAGATAAGTTGGAACTCTTGTACCTGACTGATTACAGTCTTGCTGTCTACCATTTTGTACTCCAGAAATCGTCTTACGACGAACTTCTTGATACCAGCCGTTATGATACGACTGTGACATTGTAAAGAGAGTCATCCAGTTCATTTAAAGCATAATTTCGACAAAGGAAGTCACCTTGAGTCCATGCATCGACTGCAAGGACTGAGTCCCGATCAGTTCCGGGTTCTGGTGGATCTTTTTGCAAGAATTTGGCCAGATTAAGAGTGGTCAAGTAGAAGAGATTCTTCTGTTGTCACCTCTTGAATTCTGTGCTGTCAAATTTTTCTGACTTCTCCGGCTTCGGGTTAGGAAGTGGAGTAGGAATCAAAGCTTGTAACTGCATGTTTGGTGCCTTGCTAGATCTATCTTGATTAGTCTCAGACATTTTCTGTAAATTCAAGCAGAATAGAGTAAGAAACTTCAATATAATAATTGTTCTAAGATTGTTGGTTTCTAGGATCAATCTGACAACTAATCAAGATCACTAAAAATATCAACAATCTAATTGGCCAGGTCGGTAAATATCAGATGGGAGTTTTCCGTCCAATAGAACGTTCCTTAATTTAAGAACCACCTTTCAATTTCCTTTCTTAGTTAAAGACCAATTAGACTGATATAAATTAGTCTCAATATACTGAATATCAGTATATCCCCTGTATAAAGAAATTAATTCACTTATACAGTACTTGGAATGAGGTACGCTTAAAGCGAATGAATCCCCCGCACTAGTGCTAACGGGTTACTGGACGCTGGTCTCCCAAGATACAACACTCCTTCACGGTATTTGGATAGCACTACCAAATCACCTTGAATTTTCTGAGCCCTCTTTCAGAACGAATTTTTTTTTTGCAGAATCTCTTTTGGAAGCCGCTTCGGAAATCGAATTACCGATTTTTCATTTCCTATTTGAAGTCACTTCAAGACTGAGAGAGAGAGGACCCCCTTCAGATTTCTTACTGTTGGTGTGTTGTACTGTGTTTTCAATTTCTTTCTGTTGGTGTGTTGTGTTGTGTTTTCAATTGAGAATTCAGAGTGCTATTTATAGCGCTCCGGAGGGGCCAACTGGTCCGAACCCAATGAATAGTTACAACGGTTCGGTCTGAACCGTTGCAACGGGTCCCGGCCCGGCACCGGTGCCGGCCGCCGCCAGTGGCGGCGCGCGCATGTGCGGGCATGGTTCCCTCCCAATCGCGCGCGAAAACTCCAAGTACCCAAAGGGCATGCCTTTTGTTGTCAATTTTCTCTATTTAAACACTACAAGCTTTCATCCCATGGCCAATGTGAGACTAAATGCTTTTAGCTACCTTTAGTCCCATTTTGGCTTTGAATTAGGCAATCTTTAGACTTGAATATCTCATTCATTCGAAGTCGGAATTGAACATGTGAATATACCACGTTCATCCCCAATGAAAGGAGAACACACTCTAACTATCATCCAATTGATTCGATCAATGGATCTCGCCGTAATTCAATTCAATGATTCACATATATATTCTTCGTATTCCAACAGAGTAGCCAGAAGAACAAACAACAAATGACAGACTTTCATTTCTCCAGCTGAATTTAATTGCACGAGACCCAAATACAAAATTTATAGTGTTTCTACAATATCTGTAAACTCTATCTCCACCCATGAGAGCCAAACTTAATAGATGGATAATCTTCCCCCCTACTTTTGAGTCCTAGAAGAGGTGTATATTATCTAGTGGGATGCACAAATTTAAATTATTCAAAATTGATTTTAAGTTATTAATGAGCTTTATCTTAGTCAAATGTTTCTCCAAGGACCAGCTTTAAAAAGTAAATAATACATAGTTTTATGAATGATCGTGGCCTGGTTCTGGTTTTTGGCTTACTTTATCCTTGTGACGTCAAGTTAATAGTCTGTTATAGACCTCCGAAATAAAGGCTTCTCCTGCGGGCCTTTCAAAGAATTACTAATTTGCTAATTCAAGGATTACTCACTAACCTCATGAATTAATCATTAAGCATTCACAAAAAGAAAAAGAACTAAAGGCATGTATGTACAGTATTGACACTGATGTTACTTGTTTAGCACCGTTTGGTTGCTGTTATTTTCGTTAGCTTTTCCAGGGAATACAAGAAGCATACAAACATCATCCAAGCCTTTTATGTTATGGCTTTTATGGTAGACTCTAGATTGGCTACAAGACTTGGAGTTCAAAAGGCCCCATGAAAGAACTGATTAAGTTTTTTGCACGAGCTAGCCAACATGATGCGAAACTTCTACGGGTTGGGGGTAAAGTCACAGACACAACAGCAGCAAGAGTACTAATATAAAATTTGGATCACATCAAATTTTGAAACTAGGGTTTAAAATTTGGATTTAGGAAACTGGATAGAATTTTGTGTTTTCACCCCTTGCATGGGTTTCATACTCAAAACTGAAGATCAAATAAAACTCAATAATTTAACTGAAAATTTGTGAAAATTTTAATCATTCAATAATAATCCAAAAGAAGTCTAGAGGGTTTTTTATAGGCTTACTAAAAGGTACTTTTAGGAAATAACCGATGTGATACTAAATGCCCACAAAAAAGAAACACCTACTAAAACAACTATCTAAAATAAAACAGCGCTAAAACCAAAAGAATGCAGTATGTCGCTTTCTGGATCTGAAATAGACTCGTTTGAATCGTCCTCTAAGCGGTGCGATATCCTCATCAATTTCTCTAGGGTTGGAAGAACTTGACCCTCTCGAGTGTATGGTAAGAAGCTGCTGTCGGTTGTGTTAATACTTCAGTAAGTCGGGGTCAAGTTGTCGAAAGCCTTACTCTGTAATCCAAGAATTTTCTAAATTAGGTTTTCCTTTCCACATAATGAGATAGCGTCGCGTTTCTCCTTTTCTAGTAGAGACAATCTAATCATTCAAGATAGAATCGATATTTTCTGCTGTATAGGACAGTTTTAGAGGAAATAGAAGTAATGGAGGGCTCTTAGAAAGAAGGTTTTGGGTAAGCTCATCCACAAATGGATCAGAAAGAGTATCAGAAGGATCTCTATATGGAATTAAGTCCTTAACATTAAAAGGACAACTGATGTCAAAGTCCAGTGGGAGATCCACCATATAAGCATTTGAATTAATTTTCTTGAGGATTCGGAATGGTCTTACGCTTTGCGCTTGTAATATCTTCACGGTTCCCAGAGGAAAAAACGCTCGAGTCTGAAATGGACATCACCTAATTATCGACATTAAATATTCTAAATTTATAATGTAAATCAGCAGAAGCTTTATAATCAGCCTGTTATCTTCTCTCTGATCTTCTCGTGCAGTGCACATTTAGGAGATACAAATGACGATGCAGAGTCTAGTATACTAAAATGATGAAGATGAAAATAAAACTAGAGGGGAGGAATAGGTGTTCTAGCTAATGTAGGACAAATGATGCAGAATTAAAACTAAAGAGTTAACACACTAAGTATAACCAAGAGTAAGTCCGAATTCCGCGTGAAGGGCTCTAGAGCTACTCCTCTAGATTCCTCTAACTAAGTTGAGGTACTATTAGAAGCTTTCTTGGTTCAACACAAGTGTGGGTTCACAACCAATACCAAGCATATTTATGATATCAACAATATAAAGCAATGTAAGATATAAGGCATAGAGTTGGGAGATAGTGGATCAAACGCAACACCGAGATATGTTTCAAAGTTCGAGCCACTGCTCTATGTCCCCGCCTTCACATAGAAGGATTTCTACTACGTCCACACAGGACCTCCCACAAAGGGAATCTCCACCGAGGAATTAACAACTACAAACTTGGAGTATACAACTTATCTCTCCAATACAACCACCTCCACTCAAGAGGCAAGGCACAAAACCAAACTACAATCACCTCTACACAAGAGGGATAAAGGCACAAACCCAATGCTCAACCACAATCACCTCCACACAAGAGGGATAGGCACAAAGCCAACACTCAATCACCTCTACACTCGAGAGATATGCATACACAAAGCCAAAGTAAAGGAGAGATTACAATCTTGGTGATCACAAAGATCACAAATAACACTTGGTGATCACAATAGACCACAAATAATTTTCCTCACAAAAATAAGATCCTATAGATAGGATTAGAAATGATAGCTCAAGTGTGAGAAAATAAGGTGCTTTGAAAATAAAATCACAAAGAAAAATACTTAGAAAAAATAATAGATAGGTATGGAAAAGAGATCAAAACCAATTTCCCAAAGACTCTCTTTTCTTTAATTTTTTTAACCCTTGAAAACAAATAAATAATAAAACTTTTAAGCTCAAAAACTTCTTTTAAACTAGTTGCAAAAAACTTGAAAGATGGGAAGGAAAGCTTTCTCAAAATCTTGTTAAAAACAGCCCAAGAGAGGTCATATTTGTAGGCCCTTAAAATTCTAGCCGTTGGCAGCTAGAAAAGGTCAGTTTTGACCTTTCGGTCGACCGGCCGGTCGACAGGTTAACGGTTGAATTTCTGACCGTTGAGCCTTCGGTCGATCGCCCGGTCAACTGCCCCAGGCAAAACTGGCTACCGGTCGACCGCCCGGTCGACTGAGCCCAAAAGCTCTCTGCCCTGCCAGTCGACCACCCGGTTGACTGGCACTACCTGAGAGTTGGGTAGTTACAGTCAGTCGATCGCCAATCGACCTTGTAGGTAAGGCCTTGTGTAATCTTCGTGTTTATCGGTCGACCGATCTCTGGTCCGGTCGACCGTCCGGTCGACCGCCAGCAGACTCAAGTTGGGATAAAGGATATAAAACTTGGTTTTTTTTTAACTTTTATAAAATCTCATAAATTCTCATAAATTTCACAAAAATCAGTTCTTATAAATATTTGAAGAACAAATATGTGTGATGAAAAATTAGCACATATTACAAACTATTTGAACTATTTTTGTGATATAGAAATTAAACTTTAATAAAAATCGGTATTTTTCAAAAACCAAACTTTGAAATGGAAATCCAATTTTTTTCAAACTTGTATAAATACAAAAATAAGATATTTTAAACTCTTTGAAGTAAGGTGTGTATGGATAGAATCCAATAGACATATAAATGATATATTTATGTTTTTGTCAATAAATCCAAAATAAGTTTTGTTGATTATAAAACTCTAAACACATGAAATAGAATCATCAAAATAAGTTTTTCTAAATATATGAAGCATGGATGTATATAGATGAAATCCAATATACATTAACCATTTAAACTTGTTTTGATTCTATCTATTCATGAAAACTATAAATATGTGTATTTGAAAACCAAAATCGGTTAAACCGAAAACCAAACTTATTGAATTTGTGTGTGTGTGAACTTGAGCATAGCAACAACTAATTTATCTTTACACATGATCTAAACAAAACTAACTAAACAAACTAAAGTCTTCTTGTAAAATTCCTTCTCCAAGCTGACTCGATCCAAATATAATTCAAAGAGCTTGACCCATCTGAGTGCTAGATGCGACCTTGACGCGCGAGCTCTTGAATCTACATGTGTTAGTTTCAAAACTTGACTTCAAATCTTTCGTTGATGCTAAACACCAACTAAGATCTTAATCAAATATTGAAAACTAAATAAGCATAAGATCATTAGTAATATAATTACATAAGTTAATCATTATCATAACTAGAGTGATGGACTTTTGGGCCAACAATCTCCCCTTTTTGATGATGACAAAACTCATAGAGTTATGCATGGATTAAAGATAAGCTTCATAGAATCTCCTCGTTAACTCATGCATAGCATAAACAATAAGGATATTCAATGAAATGCATAAATGAAATACAAACATATATGCATAAACAAGTTTATAAACATGCATATATAAACTCTCTAAATTCTTCTCCCATTTTTTGTCAATTTATCAACAAAGAGGTGAAGGCAATCATGAAGAGGAGAGACGATAAGTTAGCTCCCCCTGCATACATACATTACATGAAGAAGGAATGACTAGACCCTAACCACATAAAGTATAATATACAATGTATAAGCGGAGATGTTAAGCTCCTCTTGCATATAAGCAAAATATATCAAACAAATTTTAAGAAAATTTTGAAAATCATTTTTAAAACAAATTTTGAACTTTCTAGAAGTCAACAAAATAATTTTTAAACCGATAGTAAATTTTGATACCAATTGAAGGTAAAAACCAAAATTTTGGATAAACATTAAAATCATTAATAAAGATACCAAATTGAGAATAATACCAACTTAAGATTATTGATACCAATATTGAAAATGTTAGCATATACCAATGTATTTTTCATCATAAAGAGTGGGAGTAAGATACTAATTGAAAATAAAACTGAATTAAAAACAAGAATTTTTTTTTTATGAAATACTAATAAAAACAATGCATAAGCATGTATAAGATACCAATTAAAAAATAATTGACATTATGAACTAAAACAAGCTTAGTAAGAAATAATTATGCTAAAAATGTATAGCATATATGTTTAGAGCACAAGAAAACATGTATGTATCATAGTAAAATAATTTAGATATGATCCAAACATATATAGAAATCATGAGTCTACAAAATGATTTTCATTCAAAATCATGTATATCTCATACTTAAGGAATTTTTAATATCAATTGAAATTAATGCATAGCTTGTAGATTTACCAATAAATATTTAGAATAAAATCAAGCTTAGCATAAGGCAAATTTGTGTAAAAAAAATATATGGCATTGCAAAATAAGCACAATCTAAATCAAATATATGTATATATGAGAATGAAAATACCAATTGAAATCATACATATATAGAAAACACATACAAGTATACAGAAAAAATAAAATTTCATGAAGATCATGTGTATAACTCATTCCCATCACCATATTCATGCACATGTTTAAATAGATTTTTAATTTGAGTATACAAAGCATGGTCACCAATCCAATGCCCTTGAAGGTAGGGGTTTTCAAAAATTAGATTTAAAAATTTTAATATAGTTTGAAAATCACTACCAATTGAAAAATAATGACTAGTTTAAAGATAATTTTGAAAACGAGTACTAAATCCTTCAAGTAAGGAATAATACATGAATATATCCATGAAAACATGAAATAACACGGTTATCGACACTCAAATAATAATAAAGCACATATAGGCCCTGAAACAAAAATTATGAGTAAACAACAAACATAGAGTGTAAGAATCACGTAATCAACAAAATCATGAAAATAAGACATTTAAACTCATATGAAATTTCTTTTATCAAAAATAAGAAATCATCAAAACTAAATATGTTTTATGGTATATGTATGTTTTGTTGAAACTATAAATATACATATATATCCCAAATATAAACGAGTCCATACAAGAATTTTGCATGAAAGTAAGTGACTATAGGATAGACATGTATATCCATTAGTTTTAGACAAAATTAACATATACATGAAGCTAAACATATTTTTATGAAAAACATGTAGAAAAATAGGGATACAGGTTAGAATGCAAAAATCATCAAAATTAGCTTATATAAGTACATCTAATGAGTATAAATGAGCAATAGAGCACAAACATATAATAATCAAATGTGGCTCACTTGTTGTACAAGTAAAAATACAATTTTTAATGAAAACTATATTTAAACAAGTAATCAAAAGATGAAGCATAAAAGAAAATATAAAGCAATGTGATCATTATGTTAAATGCACATGTTTTAGAAATAGGATATACACAATAGCTAAATTATAATGAGAACACAAAAGATGAGAATCCATATGAATAGAATATGGGTGTATCTCAAAGGACTATCTATGTATATCACATATCTAATTTACACTTTATTTTACATAGTGAATATTGAAAATCAAGACATACTAAAAATCAATAATATGAAAACATATAAGCTAAAATGGGAGTTAGAGATAGTTACCAAACTATATGAACCAATCTCTAGGTCTCCAAACTATGGTGACTCTTCCACTAAACTTTCCTTGAAAGTAATGCATCCAAAAGTGTCACCATTTAGCTCAGAACGCATCCACCATCAAGGCACCATTACTCTCACATCAAGCGAGAGCCCACACCTACATCAAATAGAATAGAGATGAATTGTGGTACCTATACCTTTTTGGGTCTATATGGGGGTTAGCACCTTTTCTAACCCAAACAACTTGTTTGCAAAATTTGAAGTATTTATTCTATCATAATTGTGACGCTCCGATCCTGCGGGTACGGAGACGTCACTGCGACGTATATACGTAGGTCAAAAATACCCTCACGTAAATATACTAAGCATCAGTACAAGAAAGAATCAGAGGCGGAAGCACAGTGATAATATACATTCTAAGAGAAATAGCACAAGTACATGGTTATCACAGAGAGTGATACTATATTACATGAATATTTCATCACCAGGAAATATAAAGTACTTAATACATGAAGAGATATACAAAAACTGAGAGGTGCTCACGAGTAGCAAGAGGGCCTCAGGAGCCAAACGGGAGAGGAACTGGGAGGAAGAGCTACGATGATGATCCAAGCTTCTGCTGCACTCCGATCGTCACGGAAGGATCCGCTGCGCACTCTGATCTGCTACAGTAGGGCCACCACGGTCTGGTCTCTAGGATCTAGACATGAGAATTCAGCGTTGTCAGACGCAACCCCGCGAGTACATATAATGAAGCCAGATGGCGTGCATAACAGGTATACGTATACATGATCAAGTGATGTGATCCAAGTATGCAGGTACAAGAAATAACAAATGACATAAGGGAAATTAAAGGAACGACAGTAAATCATATATATTGATGAATCTGAAACTGAAAACATGCATGAAAGGTAGTATGAAGAGCATAGGTACATGCGGTAAATAAATTAAATATGAGATAAATATAAGTATGGACAAAACTAGTTGTACAAGCTCAGATTTTGGGTTCACGGGACTGATACGTCAAGGGGATAATCCAAATAAGGAAACCCTCATCTATATACTATATATCTCATGTCGCCATCGTCTGAGCTTATACAACTTGAGTTGCCCTAAGAGTAACAAAACTATAGTGTGTCTGGAGTAATCATGCTATCACAGAGGTCATGTATTATAAAACAGGTATCGACTAAAAGCATAACACTATAATTGGAGAATATAAAGGTGTTGCATTTTAATTTACCCAATAATAATAATCAGTACCGTTTGATATTTTAATCGTCGCCCTACCAGCGCCTCACATCACCGATAGTTCATACTAGAGTTTGCACTCCGTAGAACTTACCCGGGTCTGATATGTGAGTACTAGGACCCGAGCAAAGGAGAGACCAAATATCACACGTTCTTAAAATTATTACTGTTTGGTTGTTATGTTCTTATGTTATCCTTGTCTCTTTTCCCGCCGGTGTCCCACAACACCGACAGTTCACACTGGAGCCCGCACTTCAAATAGAACTCATCTGAATTCTGATATGCAGGTACCATTATTCGGATAGGAGAGATACCAAATAACACATGCTCCAGGAGTTATCATTGTATATGTATGTGTGTGTTAATAGGCACTAAGAATGCTTATCACGCTAACACCAGGCGGTACAGGTAGGAGGGAAAAAGTAGCCCTACACATTCAAGAGGTGGCCCCCACCACGTGTGTGGTGTGGCACTTTGCTCCATGTGGCACTTTGCTCTGAGGGTTGATACAGGAGGTAGCCTAACAGATTTAAGAGGTGGCCCCCACAGATTCAAGAGGTGGCCCCGACCACGTGTGTGGTGTGGCACTTTACTCTGTGCGGCACTTTGCTCTGTGTGGGTTGATACAAGAGGTAGCCCTACAGATTCAGAGGTGGCCCCCACAGATTCAAGAGGTGGCCCCCACTACGTGTGTGGTGTGGCACTTTGTTCTGTGTGGCACTTTGCTCTATGTGGGGAATGGATTCTAGAGGTGGCCCCCACGGATTCAAGAGGTGGCCCCCACCACGTGTGTGATGTGGCACTTTGCTCCGTGTGGCACTTAGTGCCATTCAAGATCCACCGGACGCTAGCACGATTGTGGGATACATCCTTGTCATTCTGACACCAGGCATGCTCTGCCGGACGCCAGAATGACTATGCTATTAACATGAGTATGAGTACAGGAGATACAAGAGTACAGAAGTACAGGAGATACAGGAGTACCAGATGTCTTGTAATAATATAATAATCATGCATATGCCAGGTAATACAGGTGTCAGGTGTCAAGTATAACATGGTAAGTACCGGTGTCATATATCATGTGTCAAGTATTGCATGGCAAGTACCGGTGTCATATATCAGGGTCAGGTATAACCTGGTAAGTACTGGTGTCATATATTAGGGTCAGGTATAGCATGGCAAGTACCGGTATCATATATCAGGGTCAGGTATAGCATGGCAAGTACCGGTGTCATATATCAGGGTCAGGTATAGCATGGCAAGTACCGGTGTCATATATCAGGGTCAGGTATAGCATGGCAAGTACAGGTGTCGGATATCATGTGTCAAATATAGCATGGCAAGTACCGGTGTCGGGTATCATTTGTCAAATATAGCATGGCAAGTACCGTGTCGGGTATCATGTGTCAAATATAGAATGGCAAGTACAGGTGTCGGGTATCATGTGTCAAATATAGCATGGCAAGTACCGGTGTCGGGTATCATGTGTCAAATATAGCATGGCAAGTATCGGTGTCTGATATCATGTGTCAAGTATAGCATGGCGAGTACCAATGTTGGGTATCATATGTCAAATATTGCATGGCGAGTACCGGTATCGGGGATCATGTGTCAAATATAGCATGGCAAGTACTGGTGTTAGGCATCATATGTCAAATATAGCAGGCAAGTACCGGTGTATACATGTCAGGGTCAGGTAACTAATATGTTGGTGAGAGTCGCAACATCAAATATCAGGTATCAACTGGTCACATAACAAGGTACATGAGAATGGTGTAAATGTTTCATACTCTTCATAATCATTATAAATTTATCTTTTAATTAGCTATGCGAAGTCGAGTAAAGTGGGAGCAGATCTATACATACCGGTATAATACCAGTTCGACAAAATATAATGATGGCCGAAAGCTATTTATAAAGCATGATAATCATTTATATAACATATACTAACTTTCATAAAGAGACATCATTTATTAAAAGCAAAAAATAATTATTAAACATAAAATGATGGTAATAAAATAAGAAATGTACTTGCCTAGTACCGGACGAAAACCGAGAAATCTGGAAAAATTCACGAACAGGTTCAAGCAAGCTACTAGCCAATATTTATATATTAAAATATATAATTATAAATATATATAGATATTAGAGAGGGAATGAGAGAGGAGAGAGAGGAGAGAAAAAGTTATAGGAAGGAGAGAAAGAGAGAGGGAAAATAGGGTATTATTAGAAATGGATTTAGGAATTTAAATGGGGAGGGGTATGGTTGTAAATATAAGTGATTGATGCTAAACCTGCACAAAAAATACGAGATTATAGAACTTAAGAAAAGAAGTGTGCAAGTGCTCAATTCTTCCGCTATAGCAAGTGGCTATGCGGGTCGTGATCCACAAGGAGGGTTTTGCGATAGAAGCGTTTATAGTTTTATTGAAATCGTTATCAAAACCAAACGAGAGTTCTTCTCTGTTTTTAAAGTTAAGAAAAAGAAAAAGAAAGTTAATGGTTAAAGTTAAGAAGAAAGCGAGAGATGAAGAAGGTGGAAAATCAGAAAACGATGAAAAGCGACTAAGTACAATGAAGTGGAGATGATAGAGTTGGAAGAAGTGGTGATTTAATTTACAGAAATGAAAAAGAAAAGAAAACAAAAACAAATATTTACCTTCTTTTCACCAAAAGGTTACCTTGAGTTCTTAGCTTCAATGTTACCTTGAATTGAAGGCAATCAGCGCATAGCCCATAAGAGTCGAGTGTTGGTCTCTTCCACATTACATCATCAAGATACGCAAGCATGAAATGATACAGAGAGACTCACAATTCCATCGTCATGAGCTATCGATGGCACTCGCAAAGGCAAGGCTCTTTCGATGCTTTTAGACTCACTTGGAAGACATTTGTACCAAAAAGAAAGGTAAAATAGAAAAGAAGAAGAGAACTAAAAAGAACATACAAGGAAATAGCATTGATTTGATTACATAACGATCGAAGAAAAGAAATAAAACCTTACACCAATTGTCACTTTTAGCTCAAGCTTCAGTCTTGTTCTTCGATAAAAGTTGATCTCCTCAGAATTACATAAATAAAAACTAAATTACATGAAAAAGAAAAACAAAGACCTAAGCTAAGAAATGGAAAAACTAGTCTAAAATCCTAATGCATTCACGTCCCTTTTTCAGCGCAGATAATAGCCTTTTATAGGCATAAACCCAACAACCAGAATCCCGGGGAGGTCGGGGAGTTCACGCTCCCCCTAACTCCCCAAGATTGCCGCGGAAACGCGGCCCAAGCCGCGTTTCCGCGGCCAGGGTGTGGTCAGATGGCCACACCCTGTTGGCGGGTCTCTCCATGGGTTTCTTTTGGCTTTATCCTTTGTTGGTTTTGTCGTTTGAGATCCGGATTCTGACGAAATGGCCTTGGATTCTTGGCTTTAACCGATCGATTCTGAGAGGATTCTTCTCAACCGGTTTCAACCTCTTGATTTTGCCCTGATTTTATGTGTACGAATTAACTCTGATTTAATTCAGAATTCTGGTGGGCTTTTGGGCTCATTTCTCTTCATCTCCTTAAGGATTGGGCCTGCAAATAAATTAGACAAATAATTAGGACAATGCAGGCTTTTATTCTAAAATAAGTATGGAAATGTAACATTAAATATGCAACATTAGCAACCAATCAATAAGGTAGTAATTTGAGGGAGGGGTGGAGGGTATTTTAGGGAAGTGCAAAAAGTTGGTTTTATTTAGGAAAAGAAAGAGAAGAGAAATGAAAAGAAAGAAAGAAAGGATTAAAGAAAGAAGGAAGAAAGAAAGAAAGAAAGAAAATGGAGGGGTGGGAGGTAGCCGTCGGCCACCGCCAGCGCCGGCGGCCAGGCGGCGCCGCCGGGGGAGGGGAGGTGACGCGCGGGCCTATGGGGAAGGAGGGGGGGTGGAGTGGTGTTGTGTTTCGTTAGTGGTTGTTGTTGTTTGGTGAAGTGGGTGGTGGTGGTGGTTATGGTGGTTGTGGTGATGGTTGGAGGTAGTGGGGAGTTAGAGGACGAGGAGGAGATGATGATGGAGTGTTTGGAGTGGTGGGATTGGTGGAGATGAGGGTGAATTTTGGAGGAAAAGAAGTTTTAATAGTGGTGGGTTTGATGAAATTGAAGAGAAGGAGATGGTGTTTGGAGATAAGGGAAGTAGGGAAGGGAAGTGGGGGGTTGGGGGTACGGCGGTTGTGGCTAGGGCGGCGGGCAGCCTAGGTGGTGAGGGGCGGTGACGAGTGGGTGGGAGAGATGGGTTTGTTTTGAAGAAGATGAATTTTTTTGAAATGAAATTGGAATTGAAAAGAGAAGGAAGGAGAAGGATTTTTTTATAGAAAAGAGAAGAGAAGGAGTGATGATGGAATGGGTGGGGAGGGGGCTGTAGCAGCTTGCAGGCGACAGTGGCAGGGGAGCAGGCAGCTGGGTGTAGGGTTGGGGAAAGTCAAAGGGGAAGAAAAGAAAAGGACGAAAAAGAAAGAAATTAAAGAAAAGAAAAAATAAGAAAAAAGAAAAAATAATATAAAATTTTTATTATTAAATAATTTACTTATTATAATTTCTGGAAGTACAAAGTAGAGTAGTAGAGAAAGAAAAAGTAAGAAAAGAAATCGTCGGTAAAAATATTATTATTTTAATAGGGCGAAAATTTGACTGTTTCAGAAACGTTCCGAAAAATTCTCAAAATAAAAAATATTATTCTAAGATGCCTGGTGAAATCAAAAATTCAATTTAGTTTTCAAATTAAAAATCCTGTAATCTTCCGGCGACACTAGCCGACATCAGGATCGGTGAAATTTTGATATTTAGAAAAATCTTAAAAATATTTTTAGATAGAAAATGAAATTCTAAGAAGTACGTGAAATCTATTTTTAAAATTTAATCCCTTTGAAAGCTAAAATCTGAGAATCAGTCAGCGATGCCGACCGACACTAGTTTTGGAGATTTTGCAGAAAAATTTTGAAAAATTCCAAAAAATCATAAAAAATCTAAAATATTAGAAAACAGTGTCTGAAACTAAAATCAGTCAAATCAGACTACCAGAAAGGCCAAACCGGATGGTATGCCAGTATCGGGTTCCTAGTCCGGGTCAGGGCTTACTCCAGGTCTGAGAATCTAGGTTCGATACACAATAACATAAGTAATCACAACTTAAAAACAAATACTTGAAGAAAATTGAACAATACGGTTTAAAAAGTCAGGACACGTATCTTGGTACGTATTCTGGGGACGGGTGCTACAATCTACCCACCTAACAAATTTCGTCCTCGAAATTTCTATAGGGGGATGAATATGGAAGAGATTACAGTCAATGATAATAAAAGGATAAGGGAGACTACAATCTCAGGACACAAAAGGTTGGGGAATAGCGGTCACAGTGACATCATCAGGGCTCCTGATCTGGGTACTGAGCTCCTTGCTGCTGGGAGGGAATGAAGCTCTTCTGCTAACGGGCTCGGGCTTCCTTCCCAGCGGTGGTGCTGAAAGTGCTAACCGAACTGGTGTGGCGTTCCTTAGCTTCTTAAATGGACACTCAACCATCAAATGATCCTTGGATCCGCATTTAAAACAAGATCCACTTGCTATACGGCAGTTTCGCTGTAAATGTCCGGGCCTCCGGCAGTACCCACATACTATGGTTAGTGGGGCACCGATGAGTTTAACCGAGTCTTCCCTGACCATCCGTTAGAATGTCTGCTTTGCTAACTCATTCTGCTTCTGACTCCTACTCTTCTTCTCCAAGCCCGGTTCTACTTCACGGGCAATAGAGAGAACCTGAGAGTACGTCTTAAACTGCTAAGGAATAAGAAACAATTGGATATTAATCTTCAACCCCTATTGAAATCTGCTGCCCCGCTTCTCCTTATCGCTCACCATATAGGGTGCAAATCGACTGAGTCTCAGAAATTCAGCAGCGTACTCATCCACAGATTGGTTCAACTGTTGCAACCTGATGAATTGCTCCTCCATCTCTTTCTGAGCTGTTGCAGGGAAGAACTACTCATAGAAACTCCTCGAGAACTGATCCCAAAAGATGGGCTTCTCCAATCTTGCTTCTTCTGCCAACCACCAGGTTCTGGCCATATCTTTCAGCTGTATCTTGACCACTTCCACCTGGTTCTCATAAGGAATCCGCGCTGCCTTCAGAAATCTGTAGTATTAATCAACCATTGCTCGACGTCTAATGGCTTCTCAGTACCCGAAAATATAGCTGGCTGCAGTCTCCTGAAATCAGATATACTACCTGGTCTATATTCACGGGGCATCATCAACAATACTTGGTGTAAGATCTCCATTTGCCTATGTTGGTTTTCCATCATACTCTGTAGAAATCTTGTCATACCATCATTTCCTTCACTGGGGTTACCCTGTGAAGAGCCAGATCTGCCACTATTCCCTCGTTGTTTCATGTCTGAGTTGGTTCAAAGGGTGATGGAAACTGAAATATGAAAAGATAAAAGATTTCAGGACCCAAAAGGAGGATTATTAAGAAGGGAATAGAAAACTCTATACTTGTAGTTTAGAAAGTATAACCAAGACTCATGCGCTCTAATTGCAAATAATATCACATTAATCTGCCAATTGGTTGTACTGAGGATGTGAGAGCCTGGGGTCTGATACCACCATGCGACGTCCCGATTCCGCGGAGACGTCACTGCGACGTATATACATAGGTCAAAAATATCCTCGCGTATATACACTAAGCATCAGTACAAGCAAGAATCAGAGGCGGAAGCACAGTGGTAATATACATTCCAACAGAAATAGCAAAAGTACATGGTTATCATAGAGAGTGATACTATATTACATGAATATTTCATCATTAGGAAATACAAAAGTATATAATACATGAAGAGATATACAAAAACTAAGAGGTTCTCACGAGTAGAAAGAGGGCCTCTGGAGCCAAACAGGAGAGGAACTGGAAGGAAAAGCTACGTCGATGATCCAAGCTTCTGCTGCACTCCGATCGTCACGGAAGGATTCGCTGCGCAATCTGATCTGCTAAAGCAGAGCCGCCACGGTCCAATCTCTAGGATCTGGATATGAGAATCCAGGGTTGTCAGACGCAACCCCGCGAGTACATATAATGAAGCCAGATGGCGTGCATAATAGGTATACATGTACATGATCAAGTGATGTGATCCAAGTATGCAGGTACAAGAAGTAACAAATGACATAAGGGAAATTAAAGGAACGACAGTAAATCATATATATCGATGAATCTGAAATTGAAAACATGCATGAAAGGCAGTATGAAGAGCATAGGTACATACAGTAAATAAGTTAAATATGCGATAAATACAAGCATAGACAAAACTAGTTATACAAGCTCAGATTATAGGTTCACGGGACTGATATGTCAAGGGGATAATTCAAAAAGAAAACCCTCATCTATATACCACATATCTCATGTCGCCATCGTCTGAGTTTATACAACTTGAGTTGCTCTAAAAGTAAAAAGAACTATAGTATGTCTGGAGTAATCATAGTATCACAGAGGTCATGTATTATAAAACAGGGTATCGACTAACACTATAACTGGAGAATATAAAGGTGTTGCAATTTAATTTATCCAATAATAATAATCAGTACCGTTTGATATTTTAATCGTCTCCCTACCAACGCTTCACATCACCGATAGTCCATACTAGACTTCGCACTCCGTAGAACTTACCTAGGTCTGAATGTGAGTACCAGGACCCGAGCAAAGGAGAGACCAAATATCACACGTTCCTAATATTATTACGGTTTGGTTGTTATGTTCTTATGTTATCCTTGTCCCTTTCCCACCGGTGTTCCACAACACCGACAGTTCATACTAGAGCCCACACTTCCAGTAAAACTCATCCGAACTCTGATATGCAGGTACCATTATTCGAATAGGAGAGAGACCAAATAACACGTGCTCTAGGAGTTATCATTGTACAGGTATGTGTGTGTGTGTGTGTTAATGGTACTTAGAATGCTTATCACGCTAACACCAGGCGGTACAGGCAGGAGGGAGAAAGTAGCCCTACAGATTCAAGAGGTGGCCCTCCAGATTCAAGAGGTGGCCCCCACCACGTGTGTGGTGTAGCACTTTGCTCCATGTGGCACTTTGCTCTGAGGGTTGATATAGGAGGTAGCCCCACAGATTCAAGAGGTGGCCCCTACAGATTCAAGAGGTGGCCCCTACCACGTGTGTGGTGTGGTACTTTACTCTGTGTGGCACTTTGCTCTGTGTGGGTTGATTCAGGCGGTAGCCCCACAGATTCAAGAGGTGGGGGCCCCCACAGATTCAAGAGGTGGCCCCCACCACGTGTGTGGTGTGGCACTTTATTCCGTGTGACACTTTGTTCTGTGTGGGGAATAGATTCTAGAGGTGGCCCCCACGAATTCAAGAGGTAGCCCCCACCACGTGTGTGGTGTAGCACTTTGCTCCGTGTGGCACTTAATTCCATTCAAGATCCACTAGACGCTAGCACGATTGTGGGATACATTCTCGTCATCCCGACACTAGGCATGCTCTACCGAACGCCGGAATGACTGTGCTATTAACATGAGTATGAGTACAGAAGATACAGGAGTACAGGAGATACAGGAGTACCAGATGTCTGGTAATAATATAATAATCATGCATATGCCATGTAATACGGGTGTCTGGTGTCAAATATAACATGGCAAGTACCGGAGTCATATAACATGTGTCAAGTATAGCATGGCAATTACCGGTGTCATATATCAGGGTCAGGTATAACATAGAAAGTACCGGTGTCATATATCAGGGTCAGGTATAGCATGGCAAGTACCAGTGTCATATATCAGGGTCATGTATAGCATGGTAAGCACCGGTGTCATATATCAAGGTCAGGTATAGCATGGCAAGTACCGGTGTCATATATCAGGGTCAGGTATACGTTGGCAAGTACCGGTGTCATATATCAGGGTCTGTTTGGTGGGAGAAAAATTCGTGTAAAGTTTCCTTGAATCAATTGAAAGTTTACAACGGACCTATACTCTGACTACAAGGGAGGAAAGATGTTGAATCTTGAATCTTCCCTTTGTTTAATGCTGGGTTCTTCATGTGGCGGTGGAGAGTGAATCATATTTTTCGTTGACCGGGTGAGCGTCAAGTTTTTCTTGTGGATCCTCTCTTTGGATCGACTGGTGGAGTAGCACAGCTCCTCTCAGTAATGGAATCTCAAAGAGATTTAAAGAACTTGAACTTAGCAAGTTAACAAAAAGAGTTGAACTCTTCCCAGGCTACAAGAGCTTCGAGGCCGAACTCTGCTGAGGTAGCTCTCCTCCTCTGCCTATGGCTTCTTGGATTCCTTCATCAGGACTCTCCTCCTCAGCCCTTTTTAGAAGAGGTCCCCCAGAGCCTCTTTTAGAAGAGGTCCCCTCTGCGGTCCCTTTTAGAAGAGGTCCCCTCCCCCCAGGGTCCCTTTTTCAGAGTTGTCTCCTTCCAGGTTTTCCCCTTTCTTCTCTAGCTGTTCATAGCTATTTATAGAGGAATTAGGGTGTAACCAACCCCTTAAAATCTCTCCATAATGAGGGGGGTGTAACCAACTCCTTAAATCTCTCCATAATGGGAAGTTATTCCCTATTATGTGGAGAGAAAATGGGGTGTAACTGATCAAGCTCGTGACTGTCAGTTATAGCAGAAATGCAGGTCTCGCGCTGGACGCGGACTTTACTTTGATGTTGAGACGCGGAGCTCACAGGCTCGCGTCTGTGTCAGCTCGCGTAGCTGCTCAGACTCGCGTTTGACAAAAGATGCGAGGTCCGCGTCTGGTGACTTTCGCGTCTGATAAAGGATGCGAGGTCCGCGTCTGGCGACCTCCGCGTCAGAGATTGGAAAGCGACCTCCGTGTCTGACAGAGGACGCAAGGTCCGCGTCTGGCATTGGAACGCGACCTTCGCGTCAGAGGCTGGAATGCGGGGTTCGCGTCTCGGAGATTCGCGTCTGAGGCTTTGTCCGTAGTAATTTTTTTGATAGCCTACAGAACCCCCTCCAAAGTTTTTGAAACTTCGCGGTTGACTGAGACGAATTTCGAAATACTTTGGACTTTAAGTGAATCTAGGCCTCCTGTAATCGGACTGGCATTCTTCTGCGAGGCAGTCTTCTGTGGTGCCCTGAGCTCGATCCCGTCTGGATGGTGTACTTCATGAGTGTACTGTTGAACTTCTTGAAGCCTCCAGGAAAGATCATCACAAGTGTCTTAGAAACTCAGTCTAGCACTTGTTATGAGCATTGGTTTACTTGGTGCACTTTTAAGCTGATGGAGTTGTCAATTGCTCTTGCCACTGTACTATGGAACTGATTGCAGAAGCAGATACATACTCTTTGTAGAGGGAGGATGCAGTTCTCACAGATGCGGTTCTGTCACACTGATCAAGTGGAGACACGAACTTCACCAAAATTGAGACGCGACTTTCAATTGTTGTAGAGAAATGCTTCTCAATTGCTGTAGAGACGAGGCTCTTAATTGTTGTAGAGACGCAGCCTTTACTTGCCGTTGAGACGCGACTCTTAAGCTCGTGAGACGTGGCTCTGTGCTTGAAACACGAAGATCACGCTCAAAAATTCTTTGAAAGAGCTTTAATTGCCAGAGGTGTGATATTAACTTAGCAAATTAAATAACTCTACGGGAAAATTTGAGAAGATTTCTGTCAGAGGTGTGATATTAACTTGACAGTGAGATCTGGACTTGTATTTTGAACAGTTTTATGGACTTGTTATTCTATTGATGAGAATAACAAGTGGAGTTTGATCCGCTGGGATTATGCCTGAGTTTATTGTCAGAGGTTTAGTGTTAACATGACTAGAACTCTGCTAGGAATGAAAGTTTGCTGTTAGAGGTGTGATATTAACATAACAACAATTGATTTTGTGATTTACGCAATTCAAGTGGACCTGTCATTCTATTGACTAGAATGACAAGCGAGATTGGATTTGCTGAGAATCCATGAAGATTTTTACCGTCAGAGGTGTAATGTTAACGTAATGGGTTTGGGTTTGCAATTTGAGCAAATTGTCAAAGGTGTAATATTAACTTGATAAAGATGTGTGCTAGAAGTGTGATATTAACTTAGCACCACGAAAGTCTCATTTTCACTAAGAAAATCGAGAGAATATCATTGTCATAGGTGTAATGTTACTTAACAATGAAATGCATCCTAGAGGTGTGATGTTTAACTTAGCATTGAAGATCTCGTTTTCACTGAGAAAATCGAGGAGATCACTGTCATAGGTGTAATGTTAACTTAACAGCGATTGATTTTGCGATATGAGCAACTTTGGTCAGAAGTGTAGTTTAAACTTGACTAAGAGATTCTGCGATTTATGCAGTTTGGTAGACTCGCCATCCTATTGAAGAGACTGACAAGTTGAATTTTGTCAGAGGTGTGACGTTAACTTGACCGAGACTTGTCTTGCGATTTGAGCAAGTTTGGTCAGGTGTGATGTTAACTTAACCGGGATATTCTGCGATTTGCGCAGTTTGGTGGACTCGCCATCCTATTGAAGAGGACTGACAAGTTAAAATTTTGGTCAGAGGTGTGACGTTAACTTGACCGGGATTTGTCTACTATTAGAGGTGTGATTTTGAACATAACAGTATTTTGAGTGGACTTGTCATTTTATTGAAGAGAATTGACAAGTTGAAATTTTACCCCTGGGGAAACATTAAAGCCTTACTGTCAGAGGTGTGATATTAACATGACAGGTTCGATTTGTATTTCACTGAGAAATTGAGGAAAATCACTGTTAGTGTTTTTAATGTTAACTTACAGTGAATATGCCAGAGGTATAATGTTAACTTGGCATGTTTGATCTGTGATTATTTCACTGGGAAAATAGTCACAGGCTTTTTGTGGTCCTACCATTCCATGGATGGGAATTAGTAAGGGATTTTGGAGGGATTTTAAGGAATGAGTTGTAACATGACAAATATTGATTTCCTTAGAAAATAAAGATTTACTGTTAGAGGTGTAATGTTTAACATAACAGTAATGGGATTTTGCAATTTAAGCAATTTAAGTGGACCTGTCATTCTATTGAAGAGAATGACAAGTAAGACTAGACCCGTCGGGGATCTAAATATTTCTTTACCGCTAGAGTGTGATATTAACTTAACGGATCAGATTGAATCTTGTCAGAGGTGTGATATTTACTTGACAAGGATGTGAGCTAGAGGTGTACTGTTAACTTAGTTCCATAAGAACTTCAGTTTCATTGGAGAGATTGAAGATATCACTGTCACAGTGGTGTTAAACTTGACAGTGGAGGTAATGCTAGAGGTGTGATGTTAAACATAGCATTGGTCGTCTCGACTCCGATACGGAAGTTCGAGGGAAAATCATTGTCATTGGTGTATTGTTGAACTTAACAATGAATTGGATGCTAGAGGTGTGATATAAACTTAGCATCGCTCGTCTTAGCATCGATATGAAAGCCTAAGAAAAAGTGACTGTCAGAGGTTTAATATTGAACTTGGCAGCAACTTAATCACTGTTAGAGGTGTAGTATTAACATAAAGTAGTTTGTCAGAGGTGTAATGTTAACATAACAGTAGTTGGTTTGCGATATGAGCAATTTTGAGGACTTGTCATTCTATTGATGAGAATTGCAAGTGGAGTTTGGGATGTCAGAGGTGTAGTATTAACTTGACAAAGATTGATTTGTGACTCCATGTAGAGAAGCGACAAGTGAAGCTTGTACTCGCTGGGGAGTATTGAAACTTTTCATTGTCAGAGGTTGATATTAAACTTAACAATGATTGTATTTATGGACCTACCACTCTATGGAAGAGAATTGGTAGGAGATTTTGGAGGAGAGGATGGGACCAAGACCTTCAAAGTTTTTAGCAAATCTTCTACTCAGGTTCGTGTTTCTGCGTCTGAGAAAGGACGCGAGGTCCGCTTCTGGCGATCTCCGCGTCTAACTAGAAAGGACGCGGGTCTGCGTCTGACGACCTCCGCGTCTGACATTGGAACGCGAGGTTTGCGTCTCTTGGAGGAGTTTGAGTTTGAAGCCTTACAGGCTGAAAACTGACAGCTCAGTCATCTAAAGTTGTAGTGACAATCAAAGAGCACCGCCGAGATGAACTGCTCGCAATGACACTCGAACCCATGTGATGAAGCTTCTCAGTTCATATTTGAATATGGCCTCTTGGGCTGAATGCGAATCTCGCATTTCTAAAGTGAAACGCAATGATCTCATTCTGGCGCAGCCTCCTGCTAAATGCATGTCTTGTGCTTTTTGATAGATACGCGAAGGTCATCCTTTAACACCCGTCAGTGACTCTCGCATGCTAAGGTCATGTCCTGGCGCGGCCTTAGCTGAACGTGGGTCGCGTATTCTCGCATTTTTGCACGGCTTGAGGCTGGACGCGAACTTCACGTTTTGGCGCTGAAACGCGCAGCTCGTGAACGCGAGCATCGCGTTTTGTTGTAGAAATACGGGGCTGAAAGCGAACTTCGCGTTGGTGCCGAAATGCGGGGGTGAAAGCGAGCTCTGTTTGCTGAAGTTGAACTTGACGTCTTTGTCGACGATCAGCAATCCTTGGCTCACAGGGGTTGATGCGAACCCCCTGCAAATTGAGTTTGCTGAGCCTTGGGGGAGTTTGCGGCGAGATTTACCCTCATCATCATTGGCCTCGCAGGTCTCGTAGGAGACATTGATGCGGGCCACATATGCTGTTGCAACCACTCCTGTCTGCTAACGATGAGTGCAACGCCTTC
>JAVJIF010028895.1:0-53500 GCA_038442645.1 Agave tequilana | reverse complement strand
AAGACCAAGCAACAAGCTATACTATTTTTCATATATAGTTGAGCTCCTACAATTGTTGATTTTTTGAATATCCAGATATATGTGGATATTTGTAGTTGTTTGCACAAGAAGGATCCTACAGCTAGGCCATGCATCGAAGTATAGACATGGAGAAAAAGGAAAGAACAATGCAGCAAGCCATACTATTTCCTTATATAGTTGAGTTCTACAAGTATTGATTGTTCTGAGATCAAATTCTGATATATTTGGATGTTTGTAGTTGTCTGCACAAGAAGGATCCTTACATTTTAGCACCCTTCTTATGTTTAAGGAACTGTTTCGGTTTATAAACCGAGAAGGTAGGCTCATGCATTTGACATTCAGCCCAAGTCTAATCAGACTATTCGAAGAATAGTAATATTTTGCAGCAGTGGTCCCATAATTTAAATTTAGTTAAGCTCACCAAGCACAAACTGATAAACTGTTTATTGTTATTGCTATCTGCTCATTGATGTTAGCAACTTAGTTCTTTGAAGGAGAAGAATGCTCAAAGACTGAAATATAATGATGTTGACATGACGGATTTGGTAGAAAAACGGCTGTGGTTCAAACTGCATGCCGATTTCAAAGCATAAAGCTGTTGGTTCTGCAGGATTATACATGTGTGAAAGGATTTGGACAACAGTATTGTTGGTTTCAGGTTCCCCAAATTAGCAATAGCTATATATCTAGATTTATATACTGACAAACACTAGCATAGCCTCTCTTTGTAGCTTGTTAGATTTCAGATGGATTGCTGTGATAATTTCTCAATGAATAGCTCGGTGTAAAAGGAACAAGACTGTAAAATCATTGGTTTAGGGTTTGTCTAAATTTCCAACCATTTCGATAAAAATAAACCCTTCAAGCTAGCTATCTACTGCATTAGGCATCTATAAGCACATAGGGAGCTTTTATACGAACTGTCTATCAGAGGTCAGTGGAAGAATACGGTGATCTTTCTCAAATTTGAGGTTATTTGTTGTGCAAGTCTAAGGGAGACTGATGGAGGAAAATGCTCTGCAATCTTGTATAGTAGAGAAATCTGAATCAAAAGTCTTAAACACAATGAGGAGTTTCCTCTTTTTCTTCATGATCTTGATTCTTCATCAGTGTAAATTCTACAGATCAAAGTTGTTTTAGAACTAGGTGCCAATTTAGCTGTACCACGACTAGTTTGCAGAGTTGCAGAACGAGCGCATGGTAGCAAGAATATTAAGTCACAATCATGAAACTTGAAAAACAGGTAATTAACATTAGAATACCCAGTCATATCATTAGGTAATAAAATTTACACACATTTCATGTCAAAGATTTCTGAACTTTATTACATGCAGTGTCATTATTTATCACAGACACACAACTGAAGTCTTGCTTATCATATTAATTAATGTAGGTCTCTTTCATACGTTGCTAATTGGTGCACTTCTTCCAGCAGGTGCCAACACAGATTTCCATATCCTCCCCCCTCTGTTATGGAGCAAAACATCAAAAAATTACAACAGTGATTGTACAGGAGAAATGATGTCAACTATCTAGCTTTCTGGGGAAAAGAAAGGTTTTCATGTCTTTATCTTACCTGGGTCAAGATGGCCACAGGAGGACTTAGCGCAGGTCGAGCTGCAGTTCGCCTCCACCTCGGGTGAGGCTGGAGGGAAGGTAAGTTGGGGGTAAGTAATGCACTCAAAGAAGCACATGTACTTACAGAAGGACTTTCCATTCCCGTCAGCCCTGCACTTTGTATAGCAACGCCGGTAGCAATCCTTGTAGCCTGCGGAGCTCTGCCCAACAAGGAACAAGAGCATAACAGCTAGAACTAGGATGGCTTTAATAACCTTTGTCTCCATGATACTAATAGGAATACTGATTGAAACCTGAAACTTGCAGCAAAGAGAACTTAGTAGCACTGATTTATAGGGTAGAAATTATGATCATGTGTCTTTCACAATGTTGAATCCTACAGCTAGATGCATGCATTTGACACCATGCATATAATTATAGTCTACAAAGAAAAAGGAAAGAACAATGCGGCAAGCCATACTATTTCCCTTATATAGTTGAGTTCACGAGTATTGATTGTTCTGAGACTAGATGCAGCTACATATGGATGTTTTAAGCAACTGTTTCTGTTTATAACCCTATCGGCTAGAGTCATGCATTTGACATTGAGCCCAAGTCTAATCGGAATATTCACAGGATTGAAATATTTTGCTGCAGTAATCCCATAAATTTAGTTAGGCTAACACCGCATAAACTGATACACTTTACACAGTTTATTATTGTGATCTGCTCATTGATGTTAGTTCCTTGAAAGAGAAGAATGCTCGGCCGAAATAGAATGATGCCCACATGCTGGATTCTAAGGGGAAAAGGGGCTGTGGTTCAAACTGCATGATGATGTTCAAAAAATAAAGCTGTTGGTTCTGTAGAATTGCATGTGTGAAAGGATTCAGATTACAGTATCAGTTGGTTTCAGTTACCCAAATTAGCAATACCTATATGTCTAATTTCTATAAGAAACACTGAGCATAACCTCTCTTTGTAGGTTGTCGGATTTCAAATGGATGGCGGTGATAGTTTCTCAATGATAGCTGAGTGACAATGGAATAAGGCTATAGAATCATTTGGTTTACGGTTTGTCTAAATTTCAACTATGTGGATGAAAATGACCCTTCAAACTAGCTATCCCCATGCAATTAAGTGTCTATAAGCACACACATGGAGCTGATATTCGAGATGTCTGTCAGAGGTCGGTGGACAAATATGCTTGATTTTTCTCAAATTTGAGGTTGTTTATGCGCAAGTCTATGGGAGACTAATTGTAGAAAATGTTCTGTAAAATAAGTAGAGAAATCGGAATCAAAAGTCTTAACTCTATGAGGAATTTAGGCTGTGGGTATGAATGTATGGGATGCCTCATTTTCTTTCAGCTGATTACGTCCCTGAGAGGTTTGAAATCAAATCAAATAGGTCCAGGAATTATACTCTTAGGATATATACTTTTACTCTCAGCTCGCTATTTGGATTGACAGTTTTTTTAAAGGCGACACAAACGAAGATCAGAAATGTGCTGACCTATGTCGCATGGACACGGCTACTCCGACAAGGACACGACACGCGGATACGTGACAAATTCTTAAAATTACACACGACACGCGTGTCCGACACAAATTCTTAAAATTACATACGACACGCGTGTCGGACACGTTTCAGACACGACATGGCTCCTACCATGGAGTATCCATGCTACATAGGTGCTGATGTATTGGAATATGAAGAATATATATGTGAATCTTTGAATTGAATTACGGCGAGATCCGTTGATCGAATCAATTGGATGATGGTTGGAGTGTGTTCTCCTTCCATTGGGGATGAACGTGGTATATTCACATGTTCAATTCCGACTTCGAATGAATGAGATATTCAAGTCTAAAGATTGCCTAATTCAAAGCCAAAATGGGACTAAAGGTAGCTAAAAGCATTTAGTCCCACATTGCCATGGGATGGAAGTTTGTAGTGTTTAAATAGAGAAAATTGAGAACAAAGGGCGTGCCCTTTGGGTACTTGGAGTTTTCGCGCGCGATTGAGAGGAAACCATGCCCGCACATGCGCGCGAGCCGGCGGCGGCGGCGGCCGGCGCTGGGCCGGGCTCGGGACCGGGTCTGGGTTCCGCCTGGTTCTTTTTGAACTGGGTCTCACGGGTATGGGTTACGCGAAGCATACCCGCTCCGCTATCCGGATCCGAACTCCGCCAACGGTTGTCGCGGCAGTTGGACGGCCAACGGTTGCGTGGTTGGGTCGAACCGTTGCAACAGTTCAGACCGAACCGTTGCAACTATTCGTTGGGTTCGGACCAGTTGGCCCCTCCCGGAGTGCTATAAATAGCGCTCCGAATTCTCAATTGAAAATACACACAACACAACACACCAACAGCAAGAAATCTGCAAAAATTCGTTCTGAAAGAGGGCTCAGAAATTTGTCTTTGTCATGTGAAGGTACTAGTTAACTACGGTTCGACCGTATGGTGATTTGGTAGTGCTATCCAAATACCGTGAAGGAGTGTTGTATCTTGGGAGACCAGCGTCCAGTAACCCGTTAGCACCAGTGCGGGGGACGTAATTGTCTTAAGGAGATTCGCTTTAAGCGTACCTCACTCCAAGTACTGTATAAGTGAATTAATTTCTTTATACAGGGGATATACTGATATTCAGTATATTGAGACTGATTTATATCAGTCTAATTGGTGTTTAACCAAGGAAGAAAATTGAAAGGTGGTTCTTAAATTAAGGAACGTTCTATTGAACGGAAAACCTCCCACCTGATATTTACCGACCTGGCCAATTAGATTGTTGATATTTCAGTGATATTGATTAGTTGTCAGATTGATCCCAGAAACCAACAATCTTAAGACAATTATGTATTGAAGTTTCTTACTTCTATTCTGCTTGAATTTGCAGAAAATGTCTGAGACTAATCAAGATAGCTCTAGTAAGGCACCAAACATGCAGCTACAAGCTTTGATGCCTACTCCACTTCCTAACCAGAAGCCGGAGAAGCCAGGAAAATTTGACGGCACAGAATTCAAGAGGTGGCAACAGAAGATGCTCTTCTACTTGACCACTCTTCATCTGGCCAGATTCCTGCAAGAAGATCCACCAGAGCCCAGAACTGATGCATGGACTCAATGTGACTTCTTTTGCTGAAATTATATTTTAAATGGACTGGATGACTCTCTTTACAATGTCTACAGTCCCATCACAACGGCAAAGAAGTTATGGGCCAGTCTTGATAAGAAGTACAAGACTGAGGATGCTGGTACCAAGAAGTTCGTCGTAGGACGATTTCTGGAGTACAAAATGGTGGACAGCAAGACTGTAATCAGTCAGGTGCAAGAGTTCCAACTTATCTTGCACGAGATAGAAGCCGAAAGTATGATTCTACCTGAAACCTTTTAGGTTGCTACTATCGTGGAGAAACTCCCACCTGCGTGGAGAGATTTCAAGAACTACCTGAAGCACAAGCGAAAGGAGCTAAAATTGGAAGATCTCATTGTGAGGCTTCGAATCGAGGAGGACAACCGAAAGTCCGAGAAAAGGAGCAGTAAGAACTCCTATGAAGAAAAAGCCAATGTGATCGAAGACTCAAAGGGGAAAGCGTCTACTTCCAAAGGCTTAAGGCGGAAGAAGACTTCCCAGGGGTACAAAGGTAAGGTCCAAGAAGGCAAGAACATGCGCTTCAAGGGAACCTGCTACATCTGCAACAAAGAAAGGCATAAGGCGAATGAATGTCGCAGCCTTCTCAAAAAGAACAAGAAGAGCCATCCACTGGCAAACTTGACCGACCATGCGTCGCCAAGCCTTTCAGCTGTGGTGTCAGAGGTGAAGCTGACAACCAACAATAAGGATTGGTGGGTAGACACTAGGGCTACTCGACACATCTGCTCTGAGAAATTATTATCTCTGAATATCAAAAACTAGAGCAAGATGAGCAACTATTCATGGGAAACTCAGCCATCTCAAAGGTTGAAGGAAAAGGCAAGGTCATCCTGAAGTGGACATCTGGCAAAGAGCTTACTCTGAACGATGTGTTGCATGTTTCAGATATCCGCAAGAATTTGATCTCTGGATCAATACTTAGTAAGAAAGGATTTAGAATGATTTTTGAATCAGATAAATTTGTACTTACTAAGGGAGGGATGTATGTGGGAAAGGGTTATCTTATTGATGGACTTTTTAAAGCCAATGTTGCAGTGGTAGATAAAAAGTCTGTGTATTTGTACCCAAAGCTTATAAATAAAGGAAAAACTTCTGTTTATTTGCTTGAGTGTCCTATTTTATGGCATGCTAAATTAGGGCATGTAAATTACAAGTCATTAAAGAACTTGTCTAATTTAGGATATATTCCTAAACTCAACTTGGAAGAAATTCGCAAGTGTGAGATTTGTGTTGAGGCCAAGTTGGCGAAAAATTCATTTCACTCAATTGATCAAAATACAGAACCTTTAGGGTTAATTCATAGCCATCTGTGTGACTTGAAGTTTATGCCAAGTAGAGACGGTAAAAAGTATTTTATTACTTTTATTGATGACTGTACAAGATACTATTATGTGTATTTTTTAAACAGTAAGGATGAGGCAATAAATATGTTTATAACATATAAAGCCGAAGTTGAGAATCAACTCAACAAGAATATCAAGATTCTAAAATCCGATAGAGGCGGAGAATATGAATCAAATGATTTTAGTGAGTTATGTGCTAAATTTGGTATAATCCATCAAACAACAGCACCATATACTCCTCAGCAAAATGGAATTACTGAACGGAAGAACAGAACTTTAAAGGAGATGGTCAATTCCATGCTCGTAAGTTCTGGAGCTCCGAAAAACTTGTGGGGGAAAGCTCTGTTAACTGCAAATTATATTCTAAACAGAGTACCCCACAAGAAACTTGGTCTTATACCATTTGAGTTATGGTATGGAAGGACACCTTCCTACCATTACCTCAAAATTTGGGGGTGCCTTGCAAAGGTACTAGCACCATTATCTAAAAAGACTAAGTTGGGAGCAAAAATCATGGACTGCATATTCATAGGCTATGCCTTGAATAGTAGTGCCTACAGATTTCTGGTTCATAAATCAGAAATATCAGATATTCATGTAAACATGATTATCGAATCTAGAGATGCTGTGTTCTTTGAAGACATTTTTCCATATAAACGGGAAGCAGATAAGACTTCTGGGAAAAGAACACATGAGATGGCGTTCAGGGACGAAAGCCCCGAGGAACTGATTGATAATGCGAAAATTGAACCAAGAAGAAGTCAGAGATCTAGAATCTCAAAATCTTTTGGTCCAGATTTCATAGCATACGCTATTGAAAGCGAGCCTCCAACATTTAAAGAGGCTATGTCAACCCCAGAAGCACAAATGTGAAAAGAAGCTATAAATAGCAAAATAGAATCCATACTAAGTAATCATACTTGGGAATTGGTAAACTTGCCTCCTGGCAGTAAACCAATTGGGTGTAAGTGAATTTTCAAAAGAAAATTAAAATCTGATGGATCTATCGATAAGTACAAGGCTAGATTAGTAGCCAAGGGTTATCGACAAAAGGAAGGACTTGACTA
Source organism: Agave tequilana (assembly GCA_038442645.1). Lineage (NCBI taxonomy): Eukaryota > Viridiplantae > Streptophyta > Magnoliopsida > Asparagales > Asparagaceae > Agave > Agave tequilana. Next base: position 46,357 of record JAVJIF010028895.1, on the reverse strand, counting down.
CTTCGATACTTATTCACCAGTAACAAGAATAACATCCATTCGGATGTTGATTGCAATTGCAGTATTGCATAACTTAGATATCCATCAAATGGATGTCAAGACTGCATTCTTAAATGGTGAATTAAATGAAAAATATATATGGAGCAACCTGAAGGATTTATAGTCAAGGGCCAAGAACACAAAGTGTGTAAATTGATAAAATCCTTATACGGTCTAAAGCAGGCTCCAAAACAGTGGCATGAGAAATTTGATAGTGTCATGATCAAATATGGATTCACTATCAATGAATGCGATAAGTGTGTTTACACTAAAACAGTTGGAAATGCATGTATCATTGTTTGTCTTTATGTAGACGACATGTTGATACTTGGGACAATATTGAAATTATTAAGTCCACTAAAAGAATATTATCCAACAGTTTTGACATGAAGGATCTGGGGGTTGCTGATGTAATTTTAGGCATTAAAATTACCAGAACACCAGATGGAATCAGTTTATCTCAATCTCACTACGTAGAGAAGATGATAGAAAGATTCAGGGATCATGGGATAAAGAGAATACAAATCCTTTTCTCCCACACGTCCATCTTCATAAGAATACAAGAACTGGAATACGCCAGTTGGAGTATTCTCAGATTATCGGAAGTCTAATGTATTTGATGAATTACACTAGACCCGATATTGCTTACGCTGTAAGCAAGTTAAGCAGATACACTAGTAATCCTAGTGATCAACATTGGACTGCTCTACTACGAGTATTGGGTTACGTATCACATACCAAGGAATATGCCTTGAGATATGGACAGTATCTACCTGTACTTGAAGGATACAGTGATGCTAATTGGATTGCAGATTCTAAGGAATCAAAATCAACTAGTGGATACGTATTTACTCTAGGAGGAGCAGCGGTATCCTGGAAATCTTCTAAGAAAACATGTATTGCCCGTTCCACTATGGAATCGGATTTCATAGCCTTAGATAAGGCCAGAGAAGAAGCAGAATGGCTTCGACAATTTTTGAAAGATATACCATTATGGCAAAAGCCAGTGCCCGCAATATGTATACACTGCGATAATAAAGCAGCTATATCTAGGGCACAAAATGTTATATACAATGGTAAGTCTAGACATATTCGTCGTAGACATAATACTGTGAAGCAGTTGCTCTCAAATGGAATTATCTCTATTGACTTTGTCTCGTCAAAAGATAATTTAGCGGATCCGCTTACTAAAAGTTTAAGTGGAGAGCGTATAAACTGCGCATCGAGGGGAATGGGTCTAAAAGCCTAACCTTACCGAGTCAGCTTAATGGAAACCTCACTTAGCGACTGGAGATCCCACATTCTAAGTTCAAGAGGAAAAACTAGTTATGATTGACTCAGCAAGTAAGCACTTGGGAGCTTGACTCCAATCCATTCCTAAGGTGCATATAAGTGCTTTTCTACAAGTGGATTAAGGATAAGCTTAACGCTTTTAATGATGCCTATATCTTGTTACTAAACAAGTGGAGTAGAGTAGACTACTCTTAATAGGACGATCACCTATGTGAGTATAGAGTTGGGTCGGCTCTTTGGGAATTTCTATGGAGGCTGTTATTCCCTAAAGATACTCTCTGAAACCAAGAATGTCCAAGGCCAAAACAGACACAACTGAGAACCAAAGTTGATTTGGAAAGTCACTGTGTGAAGCTTGTTGACTTGGCTTACACTAACGGCTAACAGTTCAAGACCTAGTTTACTGATTAGCCAGTAAGTCCGATAAAGCTTTCGCTATGGAAGGTTCAAGACCTAGTTCACCTATCCTGATACAGTTTCTTTTCTAAAGTACCTTTCACAATAGAGTCAGTCTCTTTGTGTGTCAATTCCTTGAATCTCCATTCATTGTGGGGGATTGTTGGAATATGAAGAATATATATGTGAATCTTTGAATTAAATTACGGCGAGATCTGTTGATCGAATCAATTGGATGATGCTTGGAGTGTGTTCTCCTTCCATTGGGGATGAACGTGGTATATTTACATGTTCAATTCCAACTTCGAATGAATGAGATATTCAAGTCTAAAGATTGCTTAATTCAAAGCAAAAATGGGACTAAAGGTAGCTAAAAGCATTTAGTCCCACATTGGCCATGTGATGGAAGTTTGTAGTGTTTAAATAGAGAAAATTGAGAACAAAGGGCGTGCCCTTTGGGTACTTGGAGTTTTCGCGCGCGATTGGGAGGAAACCATGCCGCACATGCGCGGCGCGCGCCGCCGCTGGCGGCTGCGGCGGGCGGCGCCGGGCTCGGGCTCGGGTCGGGTCCGGGTTCGGGTTCCCTACCCGGCTAGGTTCTTTTGAACTGGGTCTCACGGGTATGGGTTACGTTCGAGCTACCGCTCGCTATCCGGTTCCGAACGCCGCCGTCCAGCAGTTGACGCGCAACGGTTGCGGCAGGTTGGACGGAACGGTTGCGGTGGTTGGGTCGAACGTTGCAACGGTTCAGACCGAACGTTGCAACTATTCGTTGGGTTCGGACCAGTTGGCCCCTCCCGGAGTGCTATAAATAGCGCTTCGAATTCTCAATTGAAAAGACACACAACACAACACACCAACAGCAAGAAATCTAAAGGAGACCCTCTCTCTCAGTCTTGAAGTGACTTCCAAACAGGAAGTGAGAAATCAGTAATTCGGTTTCCGAAGCGGCTTCCAAAAGAGATTCTGCAAAAATTCGTTCTGAAAGAGGGCTCAGAAAATTCAACAGATTCTTTAATAGAATTGTTGTCTTAATCTGAGACTTCTGAAGAAGAATATTCTTCAACTTCCTTCTTCCTCTATAGTGGGTACTCCTCCAAAGTAAAGGCAAATATTCTCCCGAAATTTGTCTTTGTCCCGCTGCTTCAATAATCCTGTGAAGGTACTGATTAACTACGGTTCGACCGTACGGTGATTTGGTAGTGCTATCCAAATACCGTGAAGGAGTGTTGTATCTTGGGAGTCCAGCGTCCAGTAAACCGTTAGCACCAGTGCGGGGGACGTAATTGTCTTAAGGAGATTCGCTTTAAGCGTACCTCACTCTAAGTACTGTATAAGTGAATTAATTTCTTTATACAGGGGATATACTGATATTCAATATATTGAGACTGATTTATATCAGTCTAATTGGTGTTTAACCAGGAAGGAATTGAAAGGTGGTTCTTAAATTAAGGAACGTTCTATTAAACGGAAAAACCTCCCACCTGATATTTACGGACCTGGCCAATTAGATTGTTGATATTTCAGTGATATTGATTAGTTGTCAGATTGATCTCAGAACCAACATGATGTTCATATCTTAACCTCACAGATTTAATTAATGCATAATGAATTCTGATGAATCTAATAAGCAGTTTGAACTTTAGGGTAATCATCTAATAAGTTTTGAGTTACATTCATTTCGAGAGGCAATTAGAATGAGATACAAGAAGTTGTTGTTACTGTTAACACCTCGTCACACACTTTTACTGTCAGATCCTTTTGAATGTCTTTATATTATTTTATTTTCTCTTTTCCAATCCATACACAAATTAAACTTCATCTTTATTCCATCAAATATTGTAACCAAGAAGATCCAAATGGTGGCTAGGTGCAATTCCCGGAACAGTTATGAACACTTGCTTCCATCTCATCTGCTATGCATAAAACACCAGTATCAAAATTAGTCAGGTAGGCAGAACAACACACATACACACACAAAGATAGACTTGTGTCATTCCGGAAGGATTCGAGGCCGAATCCTTCCCACTCAAATTCCAACATCCGACATTCAAGTACAACATCTACTCCGTTGAAGTTGATCTATATTATTTAAAGTAACTAAAACAAAAAATCAAGTGTTTTAAATACTTTTTGCCCATCTATCAAGCGGCGCAAAATGGACAGTCGAAAGTAGTGAGTTGGTTAGATCTATGTCTTTAGAAATACAAATTCTCAATCCGGCCATTTGATCATGATCTAAACATTAAAACCCCATGCAAACCAATTTTTTATTAGGTTTTAAATGTTTTACAGCATTACACTAACCAATTCACTATTTAGGCCGTTCGTTTTTCTCCTACTTGATGCATGGGCAAAAAGTATTTAAAATACTTGATGCATAGTTTATAGATACTTGAAATAATATAGATCAACTTCAACAGAATGGATCTTGTATTTAGATGTTGTGGGGTGTATTTGAATGGGAAGGACTCTGGCTCGAATCCATCCGGAATGACACAAGTCTATCTCTACACACACAACACACACACACGTACACACACATGTACATATTTACACGCGCACACACTTGTGTAGTGCCGCAGTGCAACATTTTTTAACAATGGCAGGATACTTTCAAAAGTGAACCACACCTTCATCACTCTTGTCCCTAGGCCCACAAATGCTTCTGAATTGAGTGATTTTAGGCCCATCTCCTGTTGCAACACCATTTATAAATTGATCTCCAAAATCCTTGCAACAAGGCTTAAATGTGTCATAGGCAAGCTTATTTCCCCAAATCAAGCTGCTTTCCTAAAGGGCAGACTCATAAGTGATGCCACTCTCCTAGCACATGAACTAGTGAGAGATTTCAACAATCCTATGGGAAGTAGAATGTGCCTCAAAGTGGACTTGCAAAAAGTTTTTGATACAGTGGATAGAGAATTTATTTACTTCATGTTTCCTTGGATGGGGTTTTCCACAAAATGGATTCATTGGATAAAAGAGTGTCTCTCCTCAGCCTCATTCTCTTCATGCTAAATGGCTCTCCCACTGGGAATTTTGGGAGCAACAGAGGCCTAAGACAAGGGGACCCCCTCTCCCCTTATCTATTTGTGCTCGCACTAGAGTTTTGGTCTATCTCAATGGACATTTCCATTGCTTCAGGTTTCATTGCCCCACTCAAAAGAAGAAGCCCCCTGTTGGTCTCCCATCTCCTTTTGGCGATGACATGTTAGTTTTTTGCAAAGGAGATGTAAAATCAGCCATGGAGATAAATGGGTTGCTAAAGAAACTGGAGTTGTTACGGGTCTCTCAGTCAACAAAAACAAGTGCAAAGTTATTTTAGCAAGGGATACATGGTTCAAGCAGATATTGTTAAGGTGTTGGATATCCCATTAGGTGTACTGCCAGTGAAATATGTAAGGAGAGGGGAGATAGAGGAGATATAGAGGCAGATAGCACAGAGATCAAAAATCAAAGAAAGCAAACGACGCAATGAAGCAGGCCAAGAAAGCAACCGGTCGATCGCACGGTCGACCGGTGGACAAGGCCGGTCGACCGCCCAGTCGACCAGTCTGCACGACGTGCACAGGCGTAGAATGGTCGACCGCTCGGTCGACCGTGGCTAAAGAGCGGTCGACCGCCGGTCGACCGACTGTATGAAGACTGCTCTCTGTTGCATCCGGTCGACCGACAGACGCATTTTGGCTGTCCTTTCTAGATTCGGATTCCTTTTCTGTTTGGGATCAAATCCAATCAGGATTTCCTAAAACCCTGGGACTCTGTGATTATAAATAAGGGTTAGAGCCCTCATGTATTCTATCCAAGGAAGTTCTCTCAAGTATCCTTCTGTATTAGTTTGTATTGATTGTTGAATCAATAAAATCCCTCTCTCCTTGCCCCGAGGACGTAGGCAAATTGTCAAACCTCGTTAAATACTGTGTTGATTGCTTTTCTCTATTGTTTATTTGTTCTTGTCGTGTTGGTTACATCTCTGGCTGCATGTGTCTCTATTTGGTGTGGATTCCTCAGAGAGGTTGTTGCCTTGGCGCGCGCAACAAGTGGTATCAGAGCATCCAGGTTCGTCGTGGGATCATGTGTTGATTCCAAAGGCATCAGTAGCTGTCTAGCGGAGATCGTGTGTCGATCTCGGAGCGGCGTTTTGGGACTGTTTGTGGGATCGTGAGTCGATCTCAAAACAGCGTGTGAATTGCTCGAGGAATCAATTCGAAGGAGTAGATAGTTTCGGAAACTCTTCGAGGGTTCACGTGGAGGTAAAGATCCTATCTTTATTTAGTTTGCTTTATCTAGCTCCGTTTGTTTCCGCATTGCTTTGAGGAATCAGTTAAGAAGATGGCTGGAAAAAGTACATCGTCGGGAAAATCTATGAATCCACATCCGTTGAGGATTGATGTGGTAAAGTTCGATGACAAGAACAACTTTGATTTGTGAAGGTATGAGGTGATGGATGCGTTGACGGCATCAAACCTCGAAGACACTCTACGGTTAGAGAAGAAGCGCGAATCAACAACTGAAGAAGATTGGGACAAGATGAACTGGACAGCGTGTGGCTTGATCAGATCTTGTTTGACACAAGACATCAAGTATCATGTGTTGCATGAAACATCTGCGAGGCAGCTGTGGGAGATCCTAGAGAAGAAGTATCTGACGAAAAACGTCGAATTGCGGTTGCAGTTGAAGGGTAAGCTTTATCATTTTCAAATGCAGAGAGGATGCACCATCAAAGAACACATGAATAGCTACACAAAGTTTCTTACAGATCTAGTTTATGTGGATGTAAAGATCGAAGAAGAGGATAAGACAATAATCCTATTAAATTCTCTTCCTAGAGAAGAGAATGAGACCTTTACTCTTACATTGATCAATAGAAGAAAATCTCTTGACTACAATGAGGTATCTGCTGCTCTTGTGAGTTATGAAGTAAGGAGACATGACAGACTGTCTTCTTCGGGGAGCACAATAGCAGAGGCGGTAAGAGGCAGGGTTCCAATAGAAAGGGAAGAGATGATCAGGGAAGATCGAAGTCCAGATCAGGCTTCAAAGATCTGAAGAGGAATCAGTGCGTCTTATGCAAGGAGCTAGGGCACTAGAAGGTTGACTGTCCGAAGGCCCAAGGTAAGATGAAGGAGCTGATGACCGAGGCAAATCTCGCGCAGGTGGTCAGTACTCAAGTCAATACTTTACAAGCAGATGGATCGGATTCAGACTCATCAGTATTCTCTCTCTCTCTGTGTGTGTTACTATTCTTACTATTAGTTACTAAGATAATACTGAGTGGATCTTAGATACAAGAGCTACCTATCATGTGTGCCCAAATAGGGCCTGGTTTTCTAGCTTTGAGATGCTAGATGGATGCTTCACGGTCAGAGGTGATGATCATCCGTGGAATGTGGAAGGGATGGGTACAGTCCGTATCAAGATGGATGATGGAATAGTACGAGAACTGAAGGAGGTGAGGCATGTACCTAAACTCAAAAGGAATCTTATCTCTGTTGGCGTTTTGGAAGCGTTCGGTGTTGTGGTATCTATATCAGATGGTGTTCTCAAGATGACCAAAGGCTCAATGGTGGTGATGAAGGGCGTCCACCAGAACAATTTCTACTACATGAAGGGTAGTTCAGTTACAGGTCAGGTGGAGACTTCTATTTCTTCAGATAATGTTTGCACACATGTCTGGCAGGTGAAGGTCGGACAAGGAGGTAAAAAGTCTTCGCAAGCTCCTGCAAAGAAGGGATCGTTGGAAGGTGCTGCTACCTGCAACTTGGTGGGTGGACACGGCGTTCTGGATAAGAAGAAGGTGAAATTCAGCACCAGTACTTACCACTCAGAAGGTCTTCTTGATTGTGTTCACGTAAGCGTTTGGGAACCTGCTAAGACTGCATCGCTTGGAGGTCACAGGTACTTTGTCTCTTTTATTGATAATTTATCTAGACATTGTCGGATATATCCCATGAGACAAAAGTGTGAAGCCCTAGATATGTTGGTGAAGTGGAAAGGAATAGTGGAGAAGCATATAGGTAGGAAGATCAAGGAGTTACAGATTGGTAATGTTGAAAGATACATGAACCAATTCCTACGATTGGCCAGAACACTGGTATTGGTACTCACTTCACAGAAGGTATACATGGGTTGGCTAAGGAGTAAACTGTTCCTTGCTGGAGAAGGTTCGGTGGTTGTTGTCTAATGCACGATTAGACAAATCGTTTTGGGCTGAGGCGATTGGGTATGCTAGCCATCTCATAAATAAATTGTCATCGACTGTGATAGGAGGTAAAACTCCACTGGAAGTTTGGTCTTGGAAAGCTACTTAAGGTCATGATTTGCTGCGGGAATTTGGAAGTCCGGCCTACTTTAGTGCCAAAAATAGCATGGTGAATCTGTGAGCAAAAAAGTTTGTGTTTTGGGTGTCAAGAGAAATATGATAGGCTACAGGTTATGGGACCCCGAAAACAAGAAGATCGTGTTGAGTTGGCATGTCACGTTTGATGAGACTTCAGTGACGAAGTCTACCGTCTCTCAGCAAGTGGAGAGGACGAAGACCAAGGAAGTATCGCAGCGGGTGGAGGTTGATGCTACTCCACCATCTCCAGTTGTTTCGGTATCAGTGAGGACTTCACCGGATGTGACATCGGGTGGAGATCATGTAGCCAGGGTTGATACTGAACAGGTTGGTGATATTGATGAGAAAGTCGAATTGTTTGCAGCCATTGGAACAAGGGTAAAACAATGAAAGTGGGTGAAAAAGCATGAATCTCAAGCTTGTGACCGCGACAAGCTCATATTGAAGGCTGTTGTTTGATTAGTCTACAGTTCTGCATTATTATATCGCATTTTCTGCTGATTTATGAATAAAATATCGGTCTAAATCGTGTTTTGGTCTCTCTTGTAGATAATCAAGATAAGGAAGGCAAAAGGGTAATAAGAGCTTAATTAAACCCATTTTCGGGTAATTAATCGGATTTCTTGGAGGCCATGCAAGGGAGCTTCTAGAAGATACATTGAACCAAGACTCTTGCGCACGTCAGATGAATATCCAGGCGAAAATACCAGAATCCAAGTAACCAAGAAGGTACTAGAAGCGACAGGAACTCGCTCACCAAAACCAGGGACTTAATTCCCTGTTTTGCCGCAGAAACGCGGCAAATGCCGCATTTCTGTGGCAATGTGGTGGGGCCACGCGTCGATCTTCGACGCGTGGCCTCGTCTCGTCTTCTAGAATCCCCTTTTGCCTAAAAAATCCCTGCAGAGGCCTGAAACGCAAGCAGATTTGGAATTAGGTTAGGTTTTCTCTCTTCTAGTTGTAGATTAGGATTTTCTTCTTCTTTTATTTTATATTTTCATTTCCTTTTTAGATCTTGTAGAAGGGCTGAGAGATTCAAAGAGAGAAAGAGAGATATTGATGTAATAGATGATGGCAATCTATGTAAAGGTACCTCCTTTCTTCTCTATTATAATCTTCTCCATCGTCTACATGATGCTTAGTTAACTTTTCTCTCATGGTGATTAACTACTAACCACTAACTAGCTAACCACTTACATGATAATCCACATGAATCTAGTAGCCTCTACAAAGTCTTGCTCTTGCAAGAGCCATTGATGGCTCATGTGATGGGTTCTAACATCTAACTTCTAACTTACTAATCAAGCTAACTCTCTTATTTCATGCTTACTTCTAATGGTTTGATGATCTAATGTTTGTATTAGCTTGCTCTTGATGCAAGTTTGAATGTAAAGAACCATCTTATTTGTCATGTTTTGTATTATCTCTTGAAGTCAAGAATTAGTGATGGTCAAGGATCCATGTGAGGCAACTATCACTAAGAGGTTAGCATGTTAGTAGAGTAATTAGTAGTTAGATACCATGAGATTTCTTTCATAGTTTTAATTCTTCTTTTTACTTTGTTTTAAAAATCAAATTCAAACCCTTTAATCATTTTCTTCATTGTTTTTACCAACTTCTTAGTTCACCTTTGTTTCATCTTCTTTTTGTTTTCCACAACCACTTCTCTTTTATTTTCACATCGTCGTTTTCATCGCCTTCTCCACCTATCACTTCTGGATTTCTTTTCTTTTTCTTTTTCTCATTCTTTAAACAAAGAAGACTTGTTAACAATCGACGTGAATATAAACTGTTAATGCTTCTATCGCCTCCCGTCCCTGTGCATTCAACCCGTTGAGCCAATGCTATAATAGAAGTATCGAGGGAACATTAGCACATACGCATTTACATTGATTTTATAAATACACATTTTCAAGTGCTTGTTCCGTCCCGATCAAATTTTGGCGCATTTGCCGTGGACGGGAATGGTTTTGATTTCACATTTTTGTTAACATTTTCTCTCTTTTTGTGTGCAGGACAATCTTTACAGGAACTTAATATTGCAGAACAAACACTAGCTTTGCATCTCCCTGTATAGAAAGTAGGGACCCAGCTTCTAAAGAAAAGCCATGCAAATGCGACTTTTACCGCGACAACGCGGCGATTTTGTGATAATTATGTATCTTGTTGTGCTGGGCTGTGTTCATTGTAATAGCTAGTTAATTTGTACTATTACATTCCTGCTTTGATTGCCTACATACTGCAATAAATTAAAGAACTAAAATACGGTATTTGGATGCTTTTAAAACGGTTTAGACAATTTGCATTTAGGCACATGTCAGTTCAATTCCAATATACGGTATTTTGTTCTCTTGTTGTGATCTATATTAAGGTGTACATATGGCATTACATATAGCATAGGACAAACACGTAGGTGATTTATTCGCTTTGTGTTATATTCTTGTCTATATTGCACACTTGCAAAAATTGAAATTAAGGACAAAACCCATACAAGATAAGTGGGGATTTCATCACCCTTCCTTAGCCCAAAAATCACCTCCCCACTCACACAACCCAAGCCCTAATAAAAATTGATAGACGTTGGCCCCTAGGGACATCTCAGACTCATTAAGAGATTGAGCGAGGGTGTAACTTGTTTTGAATCTTACTCTTTTGAAATCGGTGTTTAAGGTTGGGGATTAAGAGGTTACGCCTCAAAGATACCGTAGTTTGACGTAATTAAGGCCCGTTGCTTACGCACGGATACCTCCCATCGTATTTTTTCCCTACCTGGCTGATTAGCTTGTGGTTAGGTTCATACAACAACCTCCTCCGGTAATCGACCAGTTAGGAGTCGTCTAGGTCTAGGTCAGCCTTAATATAGGCTTGGTTTTAATTTTTTCTTTTCTTTTTGTTTGTTGTTTGCTTTTTCTTTTTTGTTTGTGATTGTTTGTGAAATGGAATTCAACAATAACAATTCTTTCAATCCTAATATGAATCATATTTCACACCGACTCTATTTGATTCGGATAATTCCAACCCGATTTTTTACAATATGAACCAACCAAATACACCGGGTTGGACGTATCCGAATCAATACAACCTATACCCCCAATCTTATGACCATAATTTTTAAAATAATTTTCACTCTTCAAGAGTCAATGGGGATTCACTTCCCCCGAGTCAAATTTTCAACCTCCTTATCCACCTTGTCCACATTTTTACAATATTCACTCCCCGATTTTGCTTCCTATACTCCTTTTCTAGACCAACCCATTGAAGAAAAGTCTGAGCTAGAAAAGAGTATAGACGCCTTGCTTTAGTCCCAACAAAATAAGTTCGACTCACAATTTTTTCAAAACCAAAATTCATACTCAGTCACACCAGTGCAAAATAGAAAACCATCAATCTTGGAAATGAGTATGCGTGAGTCTGAATAACAATCACAAAATCTGATGAACTCACGATTTCAGCATAATTTTCAAAACAAATCTTCATCATTTCAAGCCCAATTACAACAAAATGATTAACCAATCGACTATGAAAAGATGCTTAAAATCATGACTCAAGCTCAAATCGCTCATAATCATGACGTAGATATGATGGTCAAAACTCTCCATTCTCATGCTTTGACCATTTTTGATGTCACTAATCATTCTGTTAGAGCCAAAGAATCATGTTGTTTTGAAAACCAAGATTCAATTTCAGTCCACCCATTTGAACTTGACCAAACTCTGACTTTTGAAAATCCCATTGATAGTTTGGCAAGTTATCCTTTTCCTGAGATTGAACTTGAGCCTGAATATGATCCTGAACCTCAACTTGGTAATTCAATTTCACTGCCTGATTCCATAATGACTGAGGTATTTTTACCTGATTTCAGGCTTTTTCCTGAGTCAGTATTGGATCCTGTGCCAATCCATCGTGAAATTGAATCACCAATCTTTTATGATTAACAAATAGAACTTGACCAATTCCATATTTTTGAATGTCCCATTGACAAATTGACAAGTTCTCATTTTTATGGAATTGAACTCAATGAGAAATGTGACCTAGATTCTCAGATTTGTGATCCAGTTCAAATTCCTGAATCAATATTGACTCCTGTTTTGTTATCCAACTTGAGTAATATTTTAAAGTCAATTTTGGTTCCTACACCTGTCATTCTTGAACTGAAATCACCAACCTTAGGAAGTCACATTCCATCATGGGGAAATGAATGTGGATTAGATTTCAACTTCTTGATTTGGACCCATTTCCTGAACCAATCTCGACTCCAGAACCTTTACTTGACTTAAGTCAAATTCCTGAGTCAGTGGTCGTTCCTGTGCTTCCTGAGTCCAAATCAATCATTCTTTCTTTTCATACTCCATTTTGGGACAAAGGTGCTGATAAAATTGACTCAGAAATTATTTTGAAAATTTGGAAATTAAATGGGGTAAAATTCTTAATAAAAATCATTCATATATACATCATAATAATGGCTTTTATCATAGAAGTCTCTGGTGGGTTCCTCCGAACTCCACACAAATTAGATTGGGTCGCATTTCGTGGACCAATCAGACCACCACTGGAACCACCACCTTGAGGTGATTTTTCTTCCCTCTCTTTGTTTCATGCATACATACATCACGATGCATTGAGGACAATGAATGAGATAAGTATGGGGGAGGGTTTACTAACATAGAGTTTTTAGATTTTCTTTATTTTTCACTTCTTAAAATTCTTCTTTTGTATAGGAATTGTTTCCCTTTCTTTAAAAACTTTTTGAAACAAGAGACAATGTTTTGATCTATTTTAAAAAAAATTAAGATGATCTTAGAAATTAAGAAAACCTTAATTATGCCATCTTAAACCTAGTTGAAATAATAGATCTTGTTTAAAATTATAGGTTAAGTATAAAATATTGAGGAGATAATTTTATCTTGAATTTTTTGCCTTAGAGAGTATGCACTTCACACTTACACATTTTTGGAATAGAAACAAAGACCTAAAATGCCATAAAGCAAAAATAAAAAAAAGAAAAATATATATAAAGAAAACACTTATTAAGCTGGATAACTATGCCTCAAGAAGCATGATTATTCACGTCTAACGGTAGTCAAAAGAAACAAATAATCCCTCTTAGTTTCGTGGCCTTGTTTACTCGTGTCCTTAACCCGAGGGATGTTTTCTCATCTAATGCCCTAGGACCACCTGGCTTGGGAGTCATTGGTTAAAAGGCTCGTTACATGGGTGAACTAGAAAGCCTAATGAAGCTAAGGGAAGGGGAAAAAAATATATATATATATATGTGTGTGTGTGTGTGTGTGTGTGTGTGTGTGTGTGTGTGTGTTGTGTGTATATATATATATATATTATATATATATATATATATATATATATAAATGGCTTGATGGTTAGAGTTGAAATCCCAGAAATCTTCACTATCACAAAGTGCATATTATCTAGATTTTAGAAAAGATAAAATATTCAATCTAATTTTTGAATTCTTACCTTAATTGAAGATAAGATCTTGCATCTAAACTAAGTTTAAGAAAGAATAATTTTTGGTGGACTTATGACTTTAGATCACTTATATTTTTGCAAAAATATTTCGTAAACTTTGTCTCTCTTTCAAAATGCATTTTCAAAATACTAACATTTGTCTTCTTTCTTTATGGATTTTGTGGGTGCAATTCGCTGAAAACCCTCAGGAGACAAAACTCCTCCTCTATAGGTAACCTATAGGTTTAACGGCTTGTTGCACACACTCAGTACAATCGCGTCACATACGAAAGTGGTGTAATAACATTTGTAGTATAGTTTTTCTTTTCTTGTTTTGCTCGAGAAGAGCAAAAAGATAAGTGTGGGGGTGTGATTAGTCTACAGTTCTGCAATATTATATCGCATTTTCCTACTGATTTATGAATAAAATGTCAGTCTAAACTGTGTTTTGGTCTCTCTTCCAGATAATCAAGACAAGGAGGGCAAAAGGGTAATAAGAGCTTAATTAAACCCATTTTCGGGTAATTAAATCCGGATTTCTTGGACGCAAAGTAAGGGAGCTTCTAGAAGATGCATTGAACCTAGACCCTTGCGCACGTCAGACGAATATCCGGGCGAAAATACTAGAATCCAAGTATACCAAGAAGGTACTAGAAGTGACGGGAACTCGCTCGCCAAAATCAGGGACTTAATTCCCTGGTTTTGCCGCGAAAACGCAGCAAATACCGCATTTCCGCGGCAATGTGGTGGGGCCACGCGTCGATCTTCGACGCGTGGCCTCGTCTCGTCTTTTAGAATCCCCTTTTGCCTATAAAAACCCCTGCTGAGGCCTGAAACGCAAGCAGATTTAGAATTAGGCTAGGTTTTCTTTCTTCTAGTTGTAGATTAGGATTTTCTTCTTTTATTTTATATTTTCATTTCCTTTTTAGATCTTGTAGAAGGGCTGAGAGATTCAGAGAGAGAGAGATATTGATGTAATAGATGGTGACAATCTATGTAAAGGTGCCTCCTTTCTTCTCTATTATAATCTTCTCCATCTTCTACATGCTTAACTAACTTTTCTCTCATGGTGATTAACTACTAACCACTAACTAGCTAACCACTTACTTGATAATCTACATGAATCTAGTAGCCTCTACAAGGTCTTACTCTTACAAGAGCCATTGATTTCTCATGATGATGGGTTCTAACATCTAACTTACTAACTTCCTAACCAAGCTAACTCTCTTATTTCATGCTTGCTTCAATGGTTTTGATGATTTAATGTTTGTATTAGCTTGCTCTTGATGCAAGTTTGAATGTGAAGAACCATCTTATTTGCCATACTTTGTATCGTCTCTTGAAGCCAAGGATTAGTGATGGCCAAGGATCCATGTGAGACAACTATCACTAAGAGGTTAGCATGTTAGTAGAGTAATTAGTAGTTAGACACCATGAGATTTCTTTCATAGTTTTCCTTCTTCTTTTTACTTTGTATTAAAATCAAATTCAAACTCTTTTATCATTTTCTTCATTGTTTTCACCAACTTCTTAGTTCACCTTTGTTTCATCTTCTTTTTGTTTTTCACTACCACTTCTCTTTTATTTTCACATCGTCGTTTTCATCGCCTTCTCCACCTATCACTTCTGAATTTCTTTTCTTTTTCTTTTTCTCATTCTTTAAACAAAGAAGACTTGTTAACAACCGACGTGAACATAAACTGTTAATGCTTCTATCGTCTCCCGTCCCTGTGGATTCGACCCGTTGAGCCAATGCTATAACGGAAGTATCGAAGGAACATTAGCACATATGCATTTACATTGATTTCATAAATATACATTTTCGAGTGCTTGTTCCGCCCCGATCATTGTTCTCCATGACGGTAGTGAAGAGGTTTATATGACTCAGCCAGATAGGTTCGCTGCTGAAGATTCAGTCACAGGTGCTTGAGCTTGATGGAGCTCATTTCAATGAACTACGGTTGGCTTGATCCCTTGGACAAGGTACGTAGGTAGCCGTAAAGGCGCAACCATTTAGTGATGCACCCCGTATGAAGCTATATAGTGTATTTGGGTTCTCGAGAAGCTGATTGGGACTTCACGTAAAGGTGAAGAGTTGGAACTTCACGTAGAGGAGAAGAGTTGGACTTCACGTAGACGTGAAGTGTTGTAAGCTCGATGAACAGTTGATCTTCTGGTGAGAAGATGGTTAAGCTTGCATAAAAGGAGTGTGCATCCAGTGTTGTTGAAGCCGATAATGGTGTTTGGTGTGCTCTACTCAGATTTGGTTGGACCGTCAGCTGAAGACATATAGACTGGAGAGAGCCAGTCAATTGAAGAGTCAGTGTTGGCTCATGATGAGTTCTTCGTGAGGTCATGAAGTTACTGAGTGAGACAAGTTCGTTGATCGGCTCGTATGGTATTTCTCTTCAGGTGAAGTGATGGGAACGCATGTATGGCGCATTCCGGTTGTATAGCTGAGCTAAAGTTGGAAAAGGCTACAATTGATATTGGAGTTTGGTGAGAGTTGCAGGTGGTAACGACAAACTCAGTTTGGATCAAGTGAGATCAGTGAAAATCAATTGTACGTGTGCTGACGATTCATTTGAAGGAACAGGTTTCGTCTGTTGGCCAAGACGAGATCGTGTGTCGATTTCGCCGAGATCATATGTCGATTTCGTTCGAAGCGCTCAAGCCGAGATCGTGTGTCGATTTCGCCGAGATCGTGTGTCGATTTCGCTTGGTGATATATTGGTGTTCGTTGAAGTTCGGCTCAGATTTGAGAAATCTTCACCGAGGTAGAGAATTGTAGGGAGAGAGGAGATAGAGGAGATAGAGGCAGATAGCATAGAGCTCAGAAATCAAAGGGAGCGAACGGCGCATTGAAGCAGGCCAGGAAAGCAACCGGTCGACCGCACGGTTGACCGGTGGACAAGGCCGGTCGACCACCCGGTCGACCGGTATGCACGACGTGCACAGGCGTAGAACGGTCGACCGTCCAGTCGACCGTGGCTAAAGAGCAGTCGACCGACTGTATGAAGACTGCTATCTGTTGCGTCCGGTCGACCGGGCCGGTTGACCGTGACAAGGATCGGTCGATCGACAGACGTGTTTTGGCTGTCCTTTCTAGATTCAGATTCATTTTCTGTTTAGGATCGAATCCAATCAGGGCTTCCTAAAACCCTTAGAATCTGTAGCTATAAAAAAGGGTTAGAGCCCTCATGTATTGTATCTAAGGAAGTTCTCTCAAGTATCCCTCTGTATTAGTTTGTATTTATTATTGAATCAATAAAATCCCTCTCTCCCTTGCCCCGAGGACATAGGCAAATTGCCGAACCTCGTTAAATACTGTATTGATTGCTTTTCTTTATTGTTTATTTGTTCTTATCGTGTTGGTTACATCTCCGGCTGCATCTGTCTCTATTTGATGTGGATTCCTCAGAGAGGTTGTTCCCTTGGCGCGCGCAACAAAATATTCAGGTCTGCCCCTCTCCAAGGTTTATCCAACAACTAAGCAGTATTCACCCCTCATTGATAAGGTGAGAGCAAGGATTGATTCGTGGGAGTTAAATACACTTTCTGTAGCTGGCAAGGCAGAACTTATAAAGACAGTCCTTCATAATATGATTACTTACTGGGTCTCCTCCTACAATATGCCAGCAGCTGTAATCAAGGAGCTAAAAAGAATTTTTTCAATTTTTTTCTGGAACCACAAAATGCATGCCTGGAACTGGGCTTGCATCTGTAGACCAAAAAAGGAGGGGGGGATGGGAATCAGAAGGCTAGCAGATGTCAATAAAGCAGCTGGAGTTAGACTTGTTTTGAGATTTTGTAATTCCACTTCTTTATGGGCGAAATGGATGGAGAGCCGATTACCTTAAAAATCTCCATGTATCTCAAATTACTTCAACTTTGCTGGATTCAGGCACTTGGAAGTGGATATGTCACTCGAAGGATGTGGCATTGGCAAACATGAGCAGGTCTTTAGACAAATGGATCCCTGGAATCAATGCTTTGATCACACAACTTGATCCTTTACAATTGCCTGCATACATGAAGAATTGGAGAGTGTCTGATATAGTGGAGAATGGGCGATGGATTCTTAAAAGCCGGCTACTGCAAACCAGTGTGGGGACTGATACAGGATCAGATTATCCCAAGTTCTGACTTTTCAGATACGTGGGTATGGAATGCAAACAAAAATGGAGTTTTCACTTTTGCATCATGCTGGAACTTGGTCAGGACTCCAGAACCCGATTTCCTACTTGCTGATACAGATTGCTTTAAGTCTCATAGCCAAAGCTTCTGACTAGGGGCTTCCTTATGAAGCTGGTATAGCTGAAGTGGATAGCTGTGTAATGTGCAAAAACAGCCAGTAGAGCACCCAACACCTATTCTTCCAGTGTCCTTTCTCTGCTTACTTGTGGGCATTGTGTAAGTTCAAGCTAGGATTGCCGGGAGATGATATCGGCACTTTGCAAGATGAAGCTTCACTGATACTGACACGATTTCGTGCAAAATCAAGAGCTACTATCCTGGCAAAGTTAGCTTTCCAAGCAACTGTATGGCACATTTGGAGGGAGAGAAACACGAGGATATTCCAATCTCAAGAGCAAAATAAAATGTGTGTTTTCAGAAGACTTTATGAGGATGCTAGAGTACTCTTGCGCACTTGCAGATAGAAGACAGATAGAAACCCAAGGAGATTGAAATACTAACAAATTAGAATGCATGATGTTGTCTATTAGCTAATTAGCTTGGAAGGATTGTGTGCGCAGGTCAAAGTGGGAGGTGCCGACTGGGTCCTCTCCCTCCTTTTTAAGATGTGTTCACATACCCTTTTTCAAGTTTAATAGCTTGTATATGTATTGAGTTTCATGATTTTTATAAAAACTCTTTTTTACCCTTAAAATATATATATAGACTTCTGTAGTTCCAGAAGAATTCGAGTCTGAATCCTTCCACTCAAATACAACCATACATCATCCGAATACAAGATCCATTCTGTGGAAGTTGATTTATATTATTTCAAGTATTTATAAATCAAAAATCAAGTATTTTAAATACTTTTTGCCCATGCATCAAGTAGGGAAAAAATTGACGGCCTAAATAGTGAGTTGGTTAGTTTAACGGTGTAGAACATTTGAAACCTAACAAAAATTGGTTTGTACAGGTTTTAAATGTTTAAATCATGATTAAATGGCCGGATCAAGAATTTATATGTCTAAAGACATACATCTAACCAACTCACTACTTTCGGCCGTCCATTTTGCGCCGCTTAATAGATGGACAAAAAATATTTAAAACACTTGTTTTTTTATTTTTAGTTACTTTAAATAATATAGATCAACTTTAATGGGGCGAATCTTGGATTTGAGTGTTGGATGTTGGTATTCAAGTGGGAAGGATCCAGGCTCGAATCCTTTCATAACTACGCAAGTCTCTCTCTCTCTCTCTCTCTCTCTCTCTCTCTCTCTCTCTCTCTCTCTCTCTCTATATATATATATATATATATATATATATATATATATATATATATATATATATATATATATATATATATATATATATATATAACAACATGCATAAATCCTGCAGATATTGTTGTCTTACTTGGATTCAGATGAAAGTAAATTCAATTGCAAGATTTGTTAGATAAGCAATTTATTAGAGCCAATATATCATCCTGGAAGCACTAGTATTGTTTGTAACAAAAAAAGGATGAAAGTCCGAGACTATACGTTGACTATAAGGAGCTTACTAAGATCACTATCAAGAACCAATATCCGCTTCCTAAGATCGTGATTTGTTTGATCAACTTCAAGGTTATTGTATATTTTCTAAGATTGATTTGAGATCATGATATCATTAGTTGAAGATCAAGTTAGAAGAAGTGGCCAAAATAGCTTTTAGAACAAGATATAGGCACTTTGAGTTTTTTGGTCATGCCCTTTGAATTAACTAATGCTTCGGTCTATGCATGGATCTGATTAATGGAGTATTTCAACAACATCTTGACTTGTTTTTAGTGGTGTTTATTGATGACTAATCTACTTAAAAAGTAAGAAGCATGAGGATCATTGAAAGTGGTGTTGCAAATATTAAGAGAAAAGCAACTTAATGTCAAGTTTAAGAAGTATGAATTCTGGATGGAACAACTTACTTTCCTTGGGCACATCATATCTATAGAAGGACTATCCGTAGATCCGATGAAGGTGAAGCAATTAAAGATTGGCTTCGGCCCACTAATGTCACAAAGATTCAAAGTTTCTTAGGTTTAACTGGTTATTATCGAAGAATTGTAGAAGGATTTTTCAAGATAGTTGTACCTTTGACTCGACTGACAAGAAAGAATACGAAGTTTGTGTGGAATGAAAATTAAGAGAAGAGTTTTCTAGAAATAAAGGATAAATTGACATCAGTCTCGACTTTAGCCATGTCTTTAGGAACCGAATGATTTATTATATATAGTGATGATTCAGAGTTAGGCCTAGAGTGTGTTTTGATGCAATAAGGAAAGGCAATTGCTTATGCTTCCCAGCAGCTAAGAACTCATGAAAAGAATTATCTCACACGTGACTTGAAATTAGCCGTAGTTATATTTGCTTTAAAGATTTAGCGGGACTACTTTTATGGTGTATCATGTGAAATTTATACAGATCATAAGAGTTTAAAATATATATTTACCCAAAAAGAACTAAATATGTGATAGAGGAGATGTTTGGAATTAATGAAAGATTATGACCTTACTATCCATTATCATCTCGGAAAAGCTAACATTGTGGCTGATGCACTGAGTCAAAAATCTGGAGGGTCATCAGTCACTTTGATCACCAAGCAACCAGGGATACTAATAGACTTGGAAGAGGCAGATAGAGGTCAGATTTATAAATTCTTCCAACCTAAAGAGCCAACTAAACCAAGTGAGTCTTCGATTTGATTTATATAACAAGATATCAGGCTGGGGATAATCTGAGAGAAGGTACAGGAAGGGGTATTCAAAGATTTCACCATTGAAAATGATGTGTTAAAGTTTGGACACTGGTTATGTTTATCTCAAGTAGAAGAACTCAAAGATGAGATAAAGAAAGAAGCTCACTACACTTCTTACACATCACATCTGGGTAGCACCAAGATGTATCAGGACTTACAACATAGTCTTTTATGGGATGGGATGACAAAGGATATCGTTGATTTTGTGCAAAAGTGTTTAGTGTGTCAGCAGGTTAAAGCTAAGCATCAGAAACCCTCAGGGTTATTGAATGGGATCATATTACTATGAATTTGTCACAGAATTTCCTTAGACTTCACAAGGTTTGATATCGTTTGGGTGGTGGCTGATAGACTATCAAATCTGCACATTTCCTGTCCATTTGGATTAACTACTCGATGGATAAGTTAACTCAAATGTATTTCACAAGATAGATTGCATGATGTGCTAGAAACTATTGTATCAGATCGAGACCCTCAATTCAGATTGAGTTTTAGAATAATTTGTCTGAAGCAATGGGTACTAAATTGTAGCCAAGTACAGTGGCACATCCTTAGATAGACGGACAATTGGAGAGGACCACTCAGATATTGAAAGACATGTTAAGTGCATGTGTGTTGGATTTCGCGAGATTTGGGAAAATATCTACCTTTAGTTGAGTTTGCTTATAACAGTAGTAATATAAAACGGGATGGATCGCAATCACCTTCAAGCAATGGAAATGAAACTAGGATTTTGAAAGGAAGAAAAAAAAATTAGAATTAGGGTTTAAGAAAATGGATAATTTTGAGCTTCGCACCCCTTACACCATAGACTTCACACCCCTTATACGACGGGTTTCACATCTCAATCTTAAGAACTCAAGACTCAAGAAATTTAATTAAAAAATATTCATTCAATCATTCATTCATTATATTATCAATGAGAGAAGTTTTGATGCTTATTTATAAGCTTTACAAAAGTTCAGTTCCTGAATTTAACTGATGTGGTACTAAACAAAGAAAATTAAAACAACTAAAATAAAATAAAATAATGCAAAAATAAACTTGGCATCACGTGATGTCATCATTATTTCCCCGCGGTTAGGAAAACTCGACCTTGTCGAGTGTAGAATCCCCACATGTAGCATCTTAATCGGGCCATGGTGGTAGTCTAAGAACCGTCGATTGTGCATCAAGTCCGAACTAAGGTGATGGAGTAGGACTGGCCTCCGTGACAGATCAGCTGCTGTCGATGGTAAATCTGAAAAGGCTCATGTAGTAAAAAAAGTTAAATCCACTTCACTGAATACTGAACTGACTCCAGGGTCCCATGAGAAATTCAAGTCATCAATAATGAAAGTAATACTCCTCAAAACTCTAGAAGGACATATATGTTGAGCAAGCCACTGACTCACAGTTCTGAGAGGGAACGTCTTAAAGTGAATTGTAACCATCACCACATTTCTAATTGTAAATTCCTGTAAAATACTATATGGATAGACAACAAATTTGTAGTTATCATTGTAAATTGTTGTCTTATGAGCCTCATCATGCATTTCAGGCAAATATAATGCAACAAACTCACTAGGTAAAACTTTTAAAGATAGGACAAAGAGATATATGGGTACTAAGAGGGCGTACATCAGATACGGCTGACGGTATAACATCACTAGGACCAATAGAAATATGACAAAAGTCAGGAAATAACTCTACATGTTCACTAAAAAGGGAAACACTGGGAGTAACATGATGAACCATAATAAAGAATTTTACTGGCTTGCTAGAAGAGAAAAGGTTAGGATCAATCACATAACCACAATCTACATGAGAGAACTCAGATGACTTACTAGATGTAACGATGCTAGTATCAACTGTCTCATGTTCAATTTCGTCCTCATTATAGGTATGACAAGTGAATATCTAGTAACTTATACGTGCATACTAAACTCCACAATACGTACTCAGAATCACTAGTATCATCTGAAAATATACCTAGAGGGAGGTGAATTGGTGTATTAGCTAATCTAATGCAAATAATGCGGAATTAAAACCTAAATGCAACACACTATGTGTAACCAAAGAGTGTAACCGAATTTTTGATGAAGGGCTCTGAACTAACTCTTCTTGATTCCTCCAAATAAGAGTTGAGGTGCTATTTGAAGCTCACTTAGTTCAACACAAGTATGGGCACACACAAACAATACCAAGTATATATGTATGATATGAACAATATGAAACAATGTAAGGTATAAAAGAGAGAGAGTTTAGAGATAGTGGATCAATCGCAAACACTGAGATATGTTTTGAGGTTCGAGCCACTGCTCTACATCTCCGCCTTCACACAGAAGGATTTTCACTATATGTCCACACAGGACCTCTCACATAGGGAACCTCCACTGAGGATTTGGCAAATACAAAATTGGAGTATACAACTCCTCTCTCCAACAACCACCTCTACACAAGAGGCAAGGCTCAAAGCCTAAACAACAATCTCCTCTACACAAAGCGGGGTGGGCACAAAGCCAACCAACAATCACCTCACACAAAAGGGATAAGGCACTAAGCGAAACAACCACAATCACCTCTACACAAGAGGGATAACCACAAACTCAAAGCAAAGAAATATTACAACTCTTGTTGGTCTCAATAAACCACAAACCAATTTTCCTCACAAAAATAAGATCCTATGATACGATAGATATGATAGCTCAAGTGTGAGAAAACAAGGTATTTGAAAAACAAATCACATAGAAAAATACTTGAAAAAAACTCTAGATAGCTATAGAAATAAGATCAAAAATCAATTCCCAATTACTCTCTTTTTCTTTGATTTTTTCAACCCTTGAAAACAAATAAAAGATAAAATTTTTTGGCACAAAAACTCTTTAAAATCTTGCTGCTAAAATACAAGTATAGATGAAAAAATTTGCTCTTAAAATTCTTGTTAAAAACAACCCAAGAGATAGGTAATTATAACCCTCTCAAAAATCTAGCCGTTGGCATCTGGAAAAACCCAGAATGCCCTTCCGGTTGACCGGCGGGTCAACCAGCCAATGGTCATTTTTCTGACCGTTGTGCCTCCGATCAACCGCTCGGTCAAGTGGGCCAAGCCTGTCGGTCGACCGGTCGCACCTGAGAGTTGGGTGCTTTCAGTCGGTCGACCGTGCGGTTGACCGGCCTTCTAGGCTGGCCATGTGCACATTCTCGTGCACATCGGTCGACCGGACAGGTCGACCGATCTGGTCGACCGAATCTTGGTCCAGTAGACCGTCTGATCGGCCGCCAACTGAGTCTAGCTGGGATTTTAGGACTAGAAAACTTAAACATTTTAACTCCAATAAAATCCCATAAAATCACATAAATTCCACAAAAAATAAGTTCTTATAAATATTTGAAGAACAAATATGTGTGACTAAAATTCAATACATATTACAAACTATTTGAACCATTTTTGTGATATAGAAAATTGTCTTAAACGCAAAATCGGTATTTTCAAAAACCAAACTTTGAAATGAAAATCTGAATTTTCTCAAACTTGTATAAATACAAAAATAAGATATTTAAACTTATTTGAAGCATAGATTATATGGATAGAATCCAATACACATGTAAAGTATATATCTATGTATTTGACATGAAATCCAAAAATAGGTTTGTTAAATACAAAACTCTAAACACATGAATAGGATTATCAAAATAAGTTTTTGTAAATAAATGAAGTATAGATGTATATAGATCAAATCTAATATACATTAAACTATGTAAACTTATTTTGATTCTATCTATTCATGAAAATCTTATATATATGAACTTGAAATACAAACTGGTTAAACTGAAAACCAAACATATTGGAACTTTTGTGTGTGTGTGTGTGAACTTGAGCATATCATCACTAGTCTATCTTTACACAAGATCTAAACACAAAGTAAACTAAACAAACCGATGTCTTCTTATCTCCAAGCCGACTCGATCCAAACGCCATCGAATGATCTTGACTCCAACTGAGTGCTAGATGCGATCTTGACGCGTGAGCTCTTGAATCTACATGTGTTAGCTCCAAAACTCCTTTGTTGAAGCTAAACACCTACTAAGATCTTGATCAATAACTGAAACTATATAAACACAAGATCATTAGTAAACCATAACTACATGAGCTAATCATCATTAAAACTAAAGTGACGGGCCTTTGGGCCAACATCATCCTCTTAAACATCGATATCATCCAGTGTGGGTGTACTAGACTAGTGCATCCTGAACATCATTAATATTTTTCTCATGTACATGAGTCTCATCAAGTGTGAGTGTCCTAGTCTTTACTAACTCATCAACATCACTAGTATCCTCAGAAGTAATGTGGACATCCTTGACAATTCTCGAGTCATCAATGTTATCAATTTGCACATTATCATTATGTTGACTCTCTGAGGGGCACTGGTAATCATAATGTTCAAATTCTCCATACTTAAAACACTTAATTAAGGGGCTTTCGTAAGTACAGTGTCCATATCCCTCACATGTAGAACACCGCTCTCTGGTTTTGAATGTGGACAATTCCAGCTCTAAAGGCCAAAATAAACGTCTCTTTGACAGACTTCATGACATGTAAGATCAGCTCTCTTTTGAAATCAGGTCTCAAATTCATTGTAAAAACATATATAGTAAAAGCTGTTGTATCTTAAAGCCACATTCAAATACAAGCTCCTCTAATTTAATCCTATACTCGGTAACTGACAAGTTTTCCTGACGTAGATAAAATAACTCTTTAAAAACTCGAATCTAGAGGGAATAAATTTTTTTAAGCTTTTCTTTCATTTTATCCCACGACTCTATAAGTCTGAAGTATGTTCTCTCTAGTTGTCTTTTTACTGTAGTCTAATAATTTAGAGCTACAGATCTTAGCTTACACGTAGCAAATCGGACTCTACGCATTTCAAAAAGTTCATACAAATCAAAATAGTAGTCCATGTGCGTTATCCAATCACAAAATTCGCGAGGGTCATATGTACCATAAAAGTCAATAGGCGCTACACTGCTCTTTCTTTAGACTTCATCTCTACTAATAACATGCCAATCATAATAATTACGCTCTCTAGTGTGATGTTGTGAATTTAATTTTCATGACTTAACAACATGCCAATCAGAATTTTCACCCTCTAGTGTGAAGTTGTGAGTCTGTGTTTTGTGACTTTGGGGGCGCAATCAAAATCTCGTGTTAAACTCAGACATATCTAGAACTTAACCTAGGACAGACTGCAATGTAGAGGAATACAAACAAGCGGATGATTATGCAAAGTTTCTTGACTTAGACAAAACTAAATTCATGCGCTAAATGATATAAATTACAATCCTAATAGGCTCAATCTCTATATGTAAGGAAATGCAATCCTAGTGATGATGTTTAGCAACTGTCAAATGAGATCAATAAACATTAACAATTATGCATAATAAACTACAAATAAATGCACAACCACTAGAGTTTGCAAGAAATGAGCAATAAAAATTAGATCAAGTTACGATATCACCTGAGATGAGTAGTTCACGCTCTAGCATAAGTCCTGTAAGAGTCTTGAAATGATTCTCCACAACTAATGACTGGAATTCTTTCAAGGAAGCTCGGGAATAGCTACTACACGGGCTGGACGTGACTAGAAGAAAATAACTTCAAGAACGCCTCGAATCGGGCTTGAATCAGACTCAAATCAGCTTCTGGAATGACTGAATTCATTCAGATTGAGTCAATTGAGTCAGCTCACTGAGTCGACTCGGGCCTGAGCCATCGGCTCGAGTCAGCTCAGCTAAGCCGATGATGTCAGCATTGGCTCTGGTCGAGTTTTGATCCTGGGCTTCAAGCGGGTCGGTTTGACTTGATATTGGATCTGATTTAGATGCTTACAAGTTTGCGGGTCGGAGTGAACTGAACCGGATCGACTTGCCGGATTGACGCTGATTCAGGTCCAACTGCAAAGTAAGTTCACAGATCATGATTTGGAAACTGTGTCGGGTGTTTAAGATCACTCTAACCCGATCCATCTAGATCTAGAGTTTTGCTCCTTTCTCCTCTGCAGCTCTGGTGATGTAGTCATGTCGGCGGCGAAGATGTGGATCTGAGACATCGACGGAATGAAGATGAGGTCGGTGGCGGGGTGGCGGCGACATGGTGGGAAGGAAAGTTGAGGTTGAGAGGAGATAACGGAGATTAGTTGTGGTGGCGGCAATAGTGTTGATTTGTTGTGGCAGCGAGGAGATGGCGAAGATTCTGTTGTAGCGGCGGACGATTGGAGACGACGAGGATGCGACATTGTGGCAAAAGCTGTCTAGATCCCGCGACAGTAGTTGTGCTGCTGCTGTGGGTCAAAGAGTTCTGCCATGGGGGCAGTCGGTGTAGTGGTAGCGGTCGAGGGTGGAGCGGTCGGCGGCAGGGGAGATGTCGAGGACCTCAGAGTGGCAACGAGTGTTGAAGGGGACGTGGCTGATGCTGAAGTTGGTGAGATCTGTGGTTATTAAAGTCGGCGATGAGATCTAGAGAGTGGTGGGGGCAGCGTAAGGCAGAGAGGGGGAGTAGAGGCAGGTGCTAGGTTTTTTTTTGTTGCAGAAAGTAAGGAAGAAGATGAACAGGACTTGGAATTTTTTTGGATTTTAGACTGAATTTTTGTAAGATCCCCAGTTAGAAATACTGTATTTTAATTTTCCTAAAGTATTTTGATTTACTGATTATTTTTATTTACTCAACTTAATTTATTATTTTCCTGTGATTATTATTATTAAATATGCAAATTATTTTTGAGATAATAAATGACATTTGGCTTTATATATTTATTGCCATTATTTCCTATAAACATTTTAGTTACTTGTACTATTATTTTTATATTTACCATTATTATTAATTGTTACATATTTATTATTCTCATTATTTCATTAAGGTTATTATTCATTATTATTATTAGTGGTAGTGATTATTATTGTTATTTTGTATTTATATTTTTAGTAGATGCATTATCTCCTTTCCTTGTATCCTTGATCCTACCCATACCCGCTTGGATTTCATAACCCATTACCCGTTTCTATTTTCTAAATCCAAACCCATTTGGATCAAACCCACCACCCGTTACTCTATTGGATTTAACCCATTCCTAATCCAACCCGAAACCCATTAATTAACCCATTCTATTTAATCCCAACCCTTAAAACCAAAACCTAAATCTAACTAATCCCATCTCCTCCAGCCGCCGCACCCCCCTATAGATCCAGCGCCTCTTCCAGGGGTTGGCCGAGCACCCCATCAACAGCAACCCCCGGAGTTCCCCTGCCTCTCTCCCCATCTCTGGCCGCAACACCCAGATCCAGTGGATCCAGGCCATGAGTGGCAGCCCATGGTCACCTCCTTGGCCGAGATCCATCCCCGTGCTTCCTCTGTTGACGCGAGCACCAGACCCGGATCCCCTCCCCTGCTGCCCATCTCCTCGCGCGCCTCTTCCCTGGCCGCAACCAGCAACCCGCAGCGCCAGGATCTCCCACCCTCGACGGCCGCCAGCAGCAGCGAACCAGCAGCCGCCTCCTCCGTGCACAGCCAGGCCGGTAGCCCACTCGAGCCCTGCAGATCCATCCATGGCGCGCCCCCTTGAGCAACACCCCCTTGTGGCCGATCCAGGCCATGGCAGACCCCCGTGAGCAACAGGCCGAGACCCCCAGGCCACCCTCGCGGCTCCGTCGATCTCCGGCAGCGCCAACAGCGAGCCGCGGCAACGCAGCCTACAGTCCAGGCAGCAGCTCCCCCAGGCCGCAACCCCTCCGGTAATCCGTCGTGCCCTCCACCGGCAAGCACCCATGACGTTGGGTGAGTTCTTCCCTTCCCCCTTCTCTGTATATACTTCGTATGCTTTAATTGTGATCATTTTGTGTGCTTAATGTGGCGCATGGTGAGTTGTAGTTGTGAGTATTGGAGCATGTTACTACTGGATGTGTATGTATGTATATATAGACATGTTTATATATGCGTATAGTGTTGTATATGTTTGTATATACTTGTATACGTATATACATGGGTGTACACGTATGTGTCGGTGTGCTCGGGTGGGTATTAAGTGTGTACGTATATTTATCTGTATGTTTTGTTACGTGTTACAGTATTTCGGGTTCGTTTGGTGAGATCCAGACCGCCCTCATCTTCCCCGGGCGAGCAGCGAGTTCTCCCGATCCACGCCAGCCCATCGTCGGAGATCGGAACGGTGGCCTTCCCCAGCAACCTGGCCACCCTCCCGTGCAGTCCGATGGCGAGGAACGACACCACAGCGACCATGGCAGCGACTCGCCCGGCGACGCGCACAGCAGATCCAGATTCAGACCAGCAGCACAAGCAGCGGGCGAGCGGCGATTCCAGGCCCTTCCGGCGAGCGCGAGACCTCCAGATTGCAGCCAGGTCTTCCCCAGGACCCTGGCTACCGTCCTATGTAGTCTGACAACGAAGAGCGGCGCCACAGCGACCGTAACGGCGACTCGCCCGGTAACGTGCAGGTTTCCCAATGTGAGTGTCTCTCTCTCTTTCTCTCTCTTTATTTATTAAATGATCGCAAATATTATTTTATATGTGATGTAAATTGTTGAGTAGATTTCTTATGTGACATGTTTATGTGTGGAGATCATCGAGCGTGGGGGTGAACGGCCATCTCCTGTTATTTTACATGTTGGGTGTATAGAGATATGATATGCATGACTATTGATACATGTTAGAACCCTCATGTTTGTCCTATGTATATCTAGAGTATTGTTGTAGACATATCAGGATGTAGCATGAGGGTATTTGAGATGGATATTGGTGGTAATGACTTGATCTAATAGAACTTAGATGCATGTATATGTTGTGATACCGAATATTGGGATATCATGTTTAATCTTAATAAAAGTGTGAACACTTGAGGATTTGGGAATCAGATTAAATTGTTAGAGTGAGAGAGCTGAGCTTGATTATAGTTATATGTTGGTACGCCAATTATTATATCAGATTTCTTATTGTGTATTGATACTAGATGATTATGGAACTATTGTAATCATTTCTTGATTGTATTGACTTTGGATTGACCTGGGACTTGTGCTATTCATATTGAATGGTGATCAGAGATTAGACAATAATATTATAAGTTGAGTATATGAGGACTATCAGATGATATGTTATTAATGCTAAGTATCAGAAGTAACTATACTATGTTGCAGCTATTTGAGGACATGTAAGTTATGATTCTACTTTACTTAAAGATTAGAGTTCTTGATGATTAGATGGTACTGAAAAACACCTAGAGGGGGGGTGAATAGGTGTAAGTGCTAATCTAAGAAACTAGAAATTTTTCTCCTTAAAAAACTTGGCCAAAATCCCCAAAGAGATGGGGTTTATATAGCCCCTATACAAAACTAGCCGTTAGGCTGAGTTGGCAGTCTGACAGACTGCCGGTCGACCGGTCCGTCGACCGCCAACGGTCAGAATTATGACCGTTGGGCAACTGCGGTCGACCGGCCCGGTCGCCGATAAAACCCGAGAGCAGAGCTCTCAACTCGGTCGACCGTCCCGGTCGACCGTGTCTGTGCCTAACAGACGTGCACGTCTGTGCACATCGGTCGACCGTCCCGGTCGACCGGCCTATGGTGCGGTCGACCGGTCCGGTCGACCGACTTGGCCTGTCAGCCAGTCCTCAATTCTGCACAGATACGGGATTGAAAATAGGTCTTTTCACTCAATAAAAATCCCATAAATTCACAGTAAATCTAAAAATAGTTTTAATCACAATAAAAACTGTTTTTCTAAAAATATGTTTTTCTAAAACTTGTTTATCATTTTACTTTGATAACCAAACTTGTGATAAAAATTTCAAGACATATATCAATCATATCAATTCATTTTTGTGTCTTGCCAATTTTATCAAAAACAAAACTTGTATTTTATCAAACTAGAATTTTCCAAAACATGAATAGGATAGTCAAAATAAGTTTGTCTAGCAAGTTTAAAGCATGTATGTATATCTAGAACATATCTAATATACATAGGTATAAGGTAAACTTGTTTTGATCTATTATTCATGAAAACCAAAAACCAAATCATGAAACGTGTGTGTTTTGTGCACTTGAGCATATCAACTAAACTAAGCTTTACAAATATGGATCTAAAACACAAACTCTAAACTAGATACCTAAGTCTTCTTGACGATCTTCATCTTCAAGTAGACTCGGTCCAAACTCCGTGATTCTCCAAGTGCAAAGGTATGATCTTTAAGCTTTGGCACCGGAATCATCATGAATAGCTTCTAATCATCTTGTTGAAGCTAATCACCAACCTAATATCCTGTTAATGATCTGAAACTTAGAAACACAAAAATATTAGTAAACATAACTACATGAGTGTTGATCATCATCAAAACTAGAGTGGAAGGCCATTGGGCCAACAATCTCCCCTTTTTTGATGATGACAAAACTCATGGAGTTATATATGCATGGATTAAAGATAAGCTTCAAGGAAGCTCCCCCTTAACTCATGCATAGGGATAAACAATAAATATATGCAATGAATATTAAACATGAAACATGCGCATGCATAAACAATAAATGGTTCTAGATATCAAATGGAATATTCAAAACAAAATAAGCTCTAGATACCAATTACAAAGCAAACTCTATATATCAATTAAACTTAATATTCTTGAGATTAAAACATAATATATGCATATAAAACATAAGCATGCATATAAAAAAAACATGTACCAATCATGCATAGAAGTAATTTGAGTTTTATGTATGCATGTTAAACTCTCAAATAATTCTCCCCCTTTTTGTCAATCATCAACAAAGGGGTAAACAATCAAAACCATAGATAAAATGAGGGGTAAAAATCTTTCTCCCCCTTTATGTCAACAAAACAATAAAAGATAATGTTCTCCCCCTTTTGTCTAAAACAAAAAACAAAATCAATAAGGGGTGACTACAAACATGATATCAATTAAAAATATGTCAATGAAGCATCTTGATACCAATAAACAAGAATCAATATATGTTATATGCTATATACATTCATGAAGAGGAAGACGCTAAGTTAGCTTCCCTACACATATGCATTACATGAAGAAGGGATGACAAGCCCCAATTCACATAACACATATTATGTAATGCATAAGAGGAGATGTGAAGCTCCCCCTACACACGTATATCATATAAAGAAGAGTTGTCAAGCTCCTCAATTTATAATATACTCAACATGAATCTATATGTAAGAGAGATGTTAAGCTCTCCTTGCATATAGGAAATACAAATCAAAACTTTGAATATTTTCTTTAAACAAAATTTTGAAAATACCAATTGTAATTAAACATAACAAATTACCAATTGTAAAACAACATAACAAATTTTGAATGTCTAAACACAAATTTTGATACCAATTGTAAGAATATATTTCATTTTGAAAACATATAATTTGATGTTGATATCATATGTTTAAAATAACAATTTTTAATCATAAAGAGTGGGAGTACAAATACCAATTGAAATACAAAATCAAATTTTCTCCCCCTTTATGAAATACAAACTAAAGTCATGCATAGTCTTGATAACAATTTAAAAGTAATCAATTTAAACAAAATTGAAACTCAAGCACTAGCATAAACACAAACATATATATGTATGAAAAATAGATACCAATAGAAATTGATATACTTGGAATTTAAAGCATACATACATACAAAACATATATGAGTATACAAGAAGATCAAAATGATACCAATTGAAAGAGTTCAATGATACCAATTGACATAACAATAAGTTCAAGTGTATACATCATATTATCTACCACCCAATCATAATTCAAGTTTTAAAGATTTTCAATTTAGGGCATACATGAACACGATCTCCCATCCTACCGCCCTTAGATGGTAGGGGTTTTCAAAGATAGATTTGAAAATGTAGTTTTATTTGAAAATCTCTACCAAAGTGAAGAACATCGCAACTAGTTAAATGGAAAACTTGTTAACTAGTACGAAATCCTTCAAGCAAGGAATAAAACAAAATTGTTTTTCATAAACATGAAATTCACATCATATCAAACACTCAAGTTCAATTAGGCATAAATAAGACTCATGAAACAAAACATGAGCAAGCAATAGATGTGAGTGTACAAATAAAATATGAAGATCATAAATATGAAAATTAGGCAATAAGCTCAATTATTCTTTAAAACACGAAAATCATCAAAACTATCTAATCTTCAAGGCATATGTATGTCTAATACAAACTAAAGTATACATACATATCCAAAACTCAACGAGTCCACTAAATGTATATTCATGAAGGCACGTGGCTCAAAAAGATGTATATGTATAAGATTAGTTTGAACTAGATAGACATATACATGAAGTTAAACATAAATACATGAAACATGAAAAACTAAATTTTCATCACAACAAATTTCATTTCAAGGTATATGTATGAATCGTCAAACATGAAGTATACATACATATCCCTAAACACAATTGAGTCCAAATATAGATTTGCATGAAAGACAAATGACTCAAGGGGTATACATGTATATCTTCAAGTTTGGCAAAATACACATATACATGAAATGAAAACTCATAAGAACAAATACCAAAAAAAGGAATACAAGTTCAAAATGTATGAATCATCAAAACTAGACTATACTAGCACATCTAATGGGAACAAACAAGCATTCAATCCCAAACATATATAGATTTGTTTGTGGCCCATCATATGTACAAATATATAACTAGTCTTAATGAAAACTAACACTTAAACATATATTCAAAACATGAAGCATCAAAACAAACATAAAAGTCATCATGATAAAACTAAAACATGATTACTATGTAAATTCACATGTATTAGATTCATGATGTACATTATAGCTTAAACAAAAGTGAGAACACTAAATATGGGTTCATATAAGCATATGTGTCTCAAATACTATACATGTATGTCAAGGATCTAATAAACATGGAATGAACATACTAATCCATAGACATCAAAAACATGCTATAAACTTTAAAACATGGAAAGCATGTAAACAATAAATGGGAGTAACGGATTGTTACCAAAACCGAAGAAGCAACTCTCCTTGTCTCCAAAACATGGTGGTCATCTCCACCAAATCTTCCCTTGAAAGTGATGCATCCAATTTGATTTCCATGAAGTCCGGAACGCATCCACTCCAAGGTGTCATCACTCTCACGTCATGTGAGAGCCCACACCTACATCAAAAATAATAGGAGGGGTGGTCTTTGGTACCCATACTCTTTTGGGTCCATGGGGGTTAGTACCTTCTCTAACCCAAACAAACTTCTTGGCTAAATTTTCAACATGTAAACGATCATAGCAAAATTTAGCAAGATGGCCTTTTTGACCACAATGTGTACATGTGTACACATGAGCATACATGGTGTGATGGTGTTCGTGAGGAGCATGTGTATGCCGTGGAGGGTGTGCATGCATAGAAGTTGGAACTTGTTTCTTTCGAACCAAGGTTTCCAATCGTGAGTGGTTCATGGCACATTGGCTCATAGTGGAGCCCAAACAATCCATTTTCTTCTTTACAAATTTATATCATTTTCGAGCATAGAAGAAGTGGAACATGTAATGGGTGATTTAGATGAAAACTACCCTAGCAGGCAAACATGAGAATCAATCTTATTTTGCAAAACAATATTTTTCTCTAAGTAAACATTTAAATCATTGGAAATAGAAATGATTTTGTTTTTCAAAACAACATTCTCTTTTAAAACAAAATCAACTCTAGAAGACAAGTTTTCATTTTTCTTTAAAATAGCATGGCAATCATTTTTAGACTTTAAAAATTCATTTTCTTTAAGTGCAAGTTCCAATTGAGATCTCAATGAATCCCTTTCATTATAGACCTCAACCTTCTCTTGCAAAACATTATCAAGTCTAGCATGCAAACACTTATTTTCTTGTTCAATTCCTAGACTCTTCCTTTTTAACAAATTATATTTTTCTATCAATTTTTCACAAACAATGGAAAGTTCTTCATTCAAAGCATGAGGATCACATAATCATTTGAAGAACTAGAACAATCATCACTATCATAGTGGGGTTCCGAATGTACCTCAAGGGAGTCATTCCCTTGGACCATGAAGCATTGAGAATCGGATTCTCCACTAGATTCCTCTTCTTGAATTTGAACTTGAAGCTCCGAGGTGGTGGTTGTTGTCAATTTGTTCCACACTACAAAAGCGGAATCAAAGTTAGAAACACGTAAAAGATATTCTTTAGTTAATGTGCTTCTAATGGCCTCTAGGGCTTGTGCATTGGCCCCTATATGATTGCAATCACCAAGATAACATCTCTTGGTGGCCGCAAGGAAAACATGCAAACCTAGGGTCTTTAGGTACATGGACATCCTATACTTCCAAACATCAATGTTGGAAGGGTCAAAGCTAGGAGGGGTCATGAAGTCCATGGTAAACTATGAATGTGCAAACAAACAAATGCAAATGAGATTAGCAAGCAAATGGATCACTCCTAGGATGTTAAGCCTAGGTATCAGAAGCACTAGCTCTGATACCAATTGAAAAACACCTAGAGGGGGGGTGAATAGGTGTAAGTGCTAATCTAAGAAACTAGAAATTTTTCTCCTTAAAAACTTGGCCAAAATCCCCAAAGAGATGGGGTTTATATAGCCCCTATACAAAACTAGCCGTTAGGCTGAGTTGGCAGTCTGACAGACTGCCGGTCGACCGGTCCGGTCGACCGCCAACGGTCAGAATTATGACCGTTGGGCAACTGCGGTCGACCGGCCCGGTCGACCGATAAAACCGAGAGCAGAGCTCTCAACTCGGTCGATCGTCCCGGTCGACCGTGTCTGTGCCTAACAGACG
This sequence comes from Agave tequilana, assembly GCA_038442645.1. Taxonomy (NCBI): domain Eukaryota; kingdom Viridiplantae; phylum Streptophyta; class Magnoliopsida; order Asparagales; family Asparagaceae; genus Agave; species Agave tequilana. Next base: position 10,990 of record JAVJIF010028895.1, on the reverse strand, counting down.
TGCACGTCTGTGCACATCGGTCGACCGTCCCGGTCGACCGGCCTATGGTGCGGTCGACCGGTCCGGTCGACCGACTTGGCCTGTCAGCCAGTCCTCAATTCTGCACAGATACGGGATTTGAAAATAGGTCTTTTCACTCAATAAAAATCCCATAAATTCACAGTAAATCTAAAAAATAGTTTTAATCACAATAAAAACTGTTTTTCTAAAAATATGTTTTTTCTAAAACTTGTTTTATCATTTTACTTTGATAACCAAACTTGTGATAAAAATTTCAAGACATATATCAATCATATCAATTCATTTTTGTGTCTTGCCAATTTTATCAAAAACAAAACTTGTATTTTATCAAACTAGAATTTTCCAAAACATGAATAGGATAGTCAAAATAAGTTTGTCTAGAAAGTTTAAAGCATGTATGTATATCTAGAACATATCTAATATACATAGGTATAAGGTAAACTTGTTTTGATCTATTATTCATGAAAACCAAAAACCAAATCATGAAACGTGTGTGTTTTGTGCACTTGAGCATATCAACTAAACTAAGCTTTACAAATATGGATCTAAAACACAAACTCTAAACTAGATACCTAAGTCTTCTTGACGATCTTCATCTTCAAGTAGACTCGGTCCAAACTCCGTGATTCTCCAAGTGCAAAGGTATGATCTTTAAGCTTTGGCACCGGAATCATCATGAATAGCTTCTAATCATCTTGTTGAAGCTAATCACCAACCTAATATCCTGTTAATTATCTGAAACTTAGAAACACAAGAATATTAGTAAACATAACTACATGAGTGTTGATCATCATCAAAACTAGAGTGGAAGGCCATTGGGCCAACAGGTACATGGACTATTTCAGAGTTGGACTGTGTTTTGGACTGGACTTGAGGTATAGAGGACAGTTGACATATTTTATGTAGAGGACCTCTTAACTTGATATTCTCTCATTGATAATAACTTAGTTGATAATTCTTTCAGATATTGAGGTTGACTTGTTACGATGTTCTTTGAGGATGTCTCCTATTCAGATATGATTGGAGTATGCGTTTGACTTGTTGATCTTGAGGACATGCATAGTTATTGATTACACCTATGATAGAGATTGAATTGTGACGATGGTAATCTAGTCGATATTAACGATCTATACCTTGGAGTTGATAACAGTTAGTAATTGATCTCAGATATTGGTGGTTATAGGACTAGAACATATTGGTGTTGAGTGAGAGGATTAATTACAGATTCATTGATATGGTAGTTTACCATTTGGCTTACACTGATACGGACTGATACTTAACGATTTGCAAGGATAGTATTGGGAATATAGTTGATGGAATAATTAATGATATCTCTTTAGTGTGGATGGGTGAGATTATGATCAGCTTTAGTTAAGACTGATTATTGAGCAGTAGCTAGACTGTTACTGTTATTTTATCCATGTTATTGAAGTTACTGGGAAATGATTGTTTGACCGTAACCACGGTACAGTCCTATTGTTCATCGTATACACGGTTACTGTTACTGTTCACTGTTACTGATATTGTTTACCGTGTATACGATCACTGATTGACTGTTACTGTACTGTTATTGTTACTGTCACCGTATCGTCCCCTATTCTAGAGAACATGGACATTGACTGATTTAACTGAATTGAATGAATAATAATGTAAATGGACAACTTACACTGGGATTGGGGAAATTGATGGAGGAGACAGCGTCTGTATTTTGGGTGGACCTAGGATACATGTTGCGCAGCCGAGATACGGTTCCACTGCAGGGTTCCGGGGGATGACTGACATCCCATCTGTTTACTGTTCCACAGTGTTACTGTGAGTTTACTGTTCCACAGTGATACTGTGAGTACTGTTACTGTTACTGACTACCTGGCGGTAGGGCCTGGTTCAGCGCCAGGCATCTGGGCCGTGGTCCCGGGTATGTACGGGACCCACCTAAAGCATGGACAAAGTCTCTTCCACTGATTTCAATAACTTAGGACTCTGATTGACACGTGTAGTAGGCATAGTATGGGATGCGCCTATTACAGGTGGCAATTGGTGTTCGCTGACATAATTACTAATAAACTGTTATTGTATTGTGACTGACCACAATCACCTGACTGTACATTTATATCACTGTGATAGACTTATAACTATAACCCTGACCAGACTTGGATGTCAACCTAGTGACATGTGGTAGATTACACGCCTTGACATTGATTGCTTGTCTACTGTTGAGACAGTTGTCTTCTACCTTTATTCATGTTGTTACCATGTATTTTACTGTTCAGTTATTTATCTTATTATTTAGTTTCTTTTATCTACAGTTGCTCTTATTACTATTTATGCACATGGTTTCTTCTGCACGAGCTGTTTCCCCTTTACACACACACTCATTATGGTCGCGTTCTGACGACCCTGGGTTTGCACGTCCAGCTATTGGACGATTGTTCTAATGTGCAGGTATTCGATGAGACGGTACGCCTTGCGAGGAGCGTGGGTCCTCTCCCTTGATTTTGGTACACTTGCATTTTATTCTTGTTATTATTCTTTGTTCCTATATATCACCTTTGACTTCTGTTCAGCTGTCATTTTCTTCCTGTTATTCATTGCTATCATGTGTAGTCTTATATGTATTATTGCAGTGGTCCTTGATTATTATAGTCCTGATTATAGCTTGTTCAGGTTACATCTTAGGCTTAGCGTATATACGTGGGGTATTATCCTCGCGTATATACGTCGCCATAACGACTCCGTATCTTTAGGATCTGGGCGTTACAATTTTCAGCCGAATTTTGAACACTTTTTTTTTTTTGAAATCTGCTCTAGGGTTTCAGATTTTTTTCTTGAATGAATCTAAGAAAATTGAAGGGAGTTGAGACCAAAGCTCTGATACCAAAATTGATGTAAAACGGGATAGATCGCAATCACCTTCAAGCAATGAAAAATGAAACTAAGATTTTGAAAGGAAGAAAAAAGAAATGAGAATTAGGGTTTAAGAAAATAGATAACTTTGAGCTTTACATCCCTTGCACCATAGCCTTCACACTCCTTACTCCAGGCTTCACACCTCAATCTCAAGAACTCAAGGCTCATGACATTTAACTGAAAAATATTCATTCAATCATTCATTCTTTAATTGCCGTTAAGAGAAGTTCTGATGCCTATTTATGGGCTTCACAAAAGTTCAGTTCCTGAATTTAACCGATGTGGTAGCAAAAACAAAGAGAAAAAACAACTAAAATAAAATAATGCAAAAATAACCAAAAGGATGGATGCATCACCTGATGTCCTCATCAAGTACTAATCCATCATTGGTTTGTCACTATTTGAAGCTCTGTATAGTAAAGATGTGGATCACCGATTTGCTGGGAGGAGGTAGGAGATAGAAAAATGTTTGACCCAGAAATTATCCAAGAAACCATTGAGAAGATTCGAGTAATTGAGAAAAAGATAAAGACAATACGGAGTAGACAGAAAGCTTATACAGATCACCATTGTAGACCCGTTTTTTCTGGTTGGAGATAGTCTTTCTAAAAGTATCCCCAATGAAAGGAATGGTGCGTGTTGACAAGAAAATAAGTTATATCCTCGATATGTTGGACAATTTGAAATACTGGACAGAACTAGACATATTTACCGCTTGGCCTTGCCCTCAGAATTGAGAGGATACATGACATTTTCCACGCCTCTTAATAAGAAAATACATACCAGATCCCAATCATGTTATTCCTTACTGGCCACTGTAAATCCAGGATGACATATCTTATACTGAGGAATCAGTTCAGATTCTGGATCACAAACAAAATAATTGCAGAATAAATCAATTTTCTTGGTAAAGGTGCTGTGGAGAAGTCAACAAGTTGAAGAGGGCACGTGAAAACCAGAAGATGAAATGCAAAAGTTTTACTCATCTATTTCAAGGTACGCTTAGTTTCGGGGATGAAACTTCTCTAACGGGGTAGAGTTGTAATATCCGGATTATCAAATCTTAATTTAAGATTTTAATATTTAATTTATGTGAAAATAAAGAATAATTTGAGATGATACTTGAATTATTTTAGTGTGGTAATGGATTCGATCATTTAGTTAAGGAACAACTAATTAATTGTTTTTAAGTTAAACATATCTTAATATGTGTGTAGGGTGAAAAAGGGATAAATACAAAAGTATTATGTATAAATACAAGTACCATGTTTATATATTATATATACACACAAGTATAATGAGTTGATGAGTGGTAGAGAGTTTGAATTTAATGAGTTTGGTGGAGTTGGTGGAGAGTAAAAGAGTTCAAGAAAAAAATCCTATTAAAAAGAGAATTATCTCAAAATTTATCTCATCTATTTAACACTCCCTCTTGAGTTACAATTCTCCCAAGGAAAAAAAAATTCCAGATCTCTCACTTTCCTAATTGTGAAAACCCTAAAAATCTCTCTTCTCCAAAATTTCTTTCAATTAAATTTTTTCTTTCTTTTCTCTTTTTCTCTTTCTTTTCTCCTCCATTTGGCGCTCGGCCAAGATTCGGATCTGAGCCTAAGTTGGCTTGACCAACAGTGCGTGAGCAAGAGAAAATAGGAGGTGAGGTGTTTGGCGGGTGATTAATTAAAGGAGAGGAATGCTTGGTGAGTGATTAATTAAAGAAGTGGAGGTGTGTGATCGGTGGGTTGTTAACCACATAATTATTCACCAAGAGGTACGCTACCGCCTCTCGCTTGTTAATTAAATTTTCTTTGATTAATAGTTACATGTTAACCCTAATTTCTAATATATATTATATTAAATACAAAATTATCGTGACGATTATGTGAGCTTCATCGATATCGGAACAACATCGCCGAGTCGAGAGTGAGTAAAGTTTCTCTTGTTCTCGTTTAATTTTCGCAGTTAGACTTTAATAATTTTGTTCCTCGTATCCTATCGAAAACTTGTTAATCTCGATATAATTGTGTAAGCTAGCTAACTTTGGTATTAATTGTGTAAACTAGCTAAATTTTGTATAATTGTGTAAGCTAGCTATTACGGTATTTATTGTGTAAGTTAGCTAATCATTATATTAATTGTGTAAATTCGCTAATCATAGCAGTAATTGAGCAAGCTTACAAATCTCGGTATAATTATGTAAACTTGCTAATCATAGCGTTAATTTAATAAGCTTGCAAATCTCGATATAATTGTGTAAGCTTTATAATCACAGTATAAATTGTGTAACTCGCTAATCATGATATCAAAAAACCCTCGGCTCATTTCACGATCTTGATTCCCAAAAAAATGATGCAAATTATATGTGTGTTTGTGTGTGTGTGTACACACACACACACATGTATACATATATATACACACACATATGTATATATATCTATGTATGTATGTGTGTGTGTGTGTGTGTGTGTGTGTATAAATATCTATGTATGTATGTATATGTCAAGATTATGGTGAAAATTGTGTTACTTCTGCGGGGATTGGAATAATGTATCGATTTCGGTAAACGAAGAATTTTGAATCTATTATCGAGTCGTTCAAGGACCGAATAATTGGGAAATAGAATTGAATATATTAATAAACTCAACGGGAAAGCGTGGTATAAAAACAGTATTGGTGATCAATATACATATACAAACCAAATACGAGTGTGGATTTTGAAAATTGATAAACTAAAAATGTGAACTTGATAAATTGTTGGTATTAATGTGCTGATTGATGTGTTATGTGGATAAACAATGAAAGAAATAAATGACATTTGATACCTGTTTGTGTGATAAGTAGAATCAAACAAAAAAAAAAATCACCATAATACTGATGGTCCTATTTTGGACTGCTCGTTGCCCATAACAATCTAGTTAGATGGTTATCCTTGTCGATGTCAAAGTGGTAAAAAAATCTTGTTTTTCCCTGTAGTCTCTCATTTGATCAAGAACAGCTTGTGCATTGTCATTCTCAATTTTCTTTTTCACCTCTCGGTAACAATGATTGTATGAATCCTTTTGTGTGTATCCGACATTCTCATAGTTGTTTACCACTGCTTGTTTGAAATCCATCATTGTGAGCATCTTCAAACTCGTATGAAGAGGACCGGACATAGTTGGATTGATATTGGAGATGTTGTCCATATGTTTAGTATGGCTGATTTATCTCACCCTCAATCGCTGGATATTTATTCTGTGTTGCGAAATCTGAATGATTATATCTCTAGAGTTACTATGTCACAGTTTGAGTAATTCTCCTACAAACAGATGAAAATATGGCATTGAAATGTCAATATTTTTCAGGTTTACTTCATGGAATGTAGGAACTGTTGGAGGAGAGAGTACAGGAGAGGAAGTGAAGTCATGCCAGGTGCTGTTGAAGACTGCCAAGGAGTCTACGACGAAAGGCGACGGAACAGCAGGCAGGAAAAAGAAGCAGCAGCAGAAAAGACAGAGGTCGGTCGACCGGACCGGTCGACCGACGTGCACGAAGTGCACAGGTTTGCTCCCAGGTTGCTTCGGTCGACCGGACCGGTCGACCGAAGAGGGTCTCTGTAAGCAACCCGACTTTCTGTTTGTTTCGGTCGACCGGCTCGGTCGACCGTAAGAGGGAGTCGGTCGACCGGCCGGTCGACCGACAGTCGGGTTTTGGGCGAAATCTGTTGTTTCGGGAAGTTATGTATTTAAGCCCTGGTTGTAATTTTCTAGGGTTTAGTGCCAAGACAAAGTATAGCTGCGGACTCTCTTGTGTTGATAGAGATCCAGAGCTATTGTAATCCATCTTCCATAAAGAAAACTCTCTCCGTGAATTGCCCCGAGGACGTAGGCAGGTTGGCCGAACCTCGTTAGATCTGGTTTTTGCGATTGCGTGTTCTTCTAGTTTGTTTTTCATTGTTCTTTGTGATTGAGATCAGGTTGGATCTTCTAAGGGTTTGTTGTCTCCGAGCACAACAAGTGGTATCAGAGCTTCAGGTTACGCTTGGGATATTCTGAAGATTCGAAGGGCTCCAGATCTGATCAGGTGGAGATCGTGTGTCGATCTCAGGTCAGAGGCATTGGTGTTCAAGGAGATCGTGTGTCGATCTCAGGTGGACGCAGGGAGGGCTCGTTGAATCAGGGGTGGAATAGATCTGGTGAGACACTCAAGCTAGGGTTTCAAGGTAGAGGTAAAAATCACCTTTTTATCTCAGAAATAGATCTATTTTGCAAGTATTTGATCTTCCGCATAGTTAGAGGGTCAAGGAAAGGATCTCAATGGCAGAGGAATCTAAGTCTGTTAAAACAATGAACAACTCCAGGATTGAAGTTGTTAAGTTCAATGGAACTAACAATTTCGGGATGTGGAGGTGTGAGGTTATGGATGCATTGAATGCACAGAACCTCGAGAACACGCTCCTTTTGGAGAAGAAGAAGGATACTACCACTGATGATGAGTGGGCAAAATGAACAGGTCGGCATGTGCCTGATTCGCTCATGTTTGTCACAAGATATCAAATATTCTGTTCAACATGAGAAGTCAGCAAAGGATATGTGGAATACCCTCGAGAAGAAGTACCTGACAAAGAGCGTGGAGTCAAGGCTGCTCTTAAGAGCAAGCTGTATTTGTTCAGGATGCAGAGGGGAAGCACAGTAAATGAGCACCTCAACAGGTTTACAAAGCTTCTTACGGATTTGCTAAATGTGGATGCCATTATAAGTGAGGAAGACAAGTCAGTCATTCTCCTGAACTCTCTTCCACCGGAGGAGTATGAGATATTTACAATGACATTCATAAATGGAAGGCAAACCTTAGACTATGATGAGATATCGTCAGCACTGATGAGTTATGAGAAAAGGAAGAATGAGAAACATTCTGGGAGATCTAGTTCATCAGCAGAGGCTTTGGAGGTAAGAGGCAGGAGCTCATCAAGGAAAGGCAAGGAGGTGAGAGGAAGATCGAAGTCAAGACCGGGCTTAAGGGATCTTAAGAAAGACCAGTGCATGTATTGCAAAGAGTTTGGGCACTGGAAAGTTGACTGTCCAAAGTACAAGGGGAAGAAGAAGGAATCAAAATCTGAGGCAAATCTGGTAAGAGTGACAAAGGCTGCTAGCAGTAAATCACAGGCAGAGGATTCAGATTCAGATTCTTCGGTATTCTCGTTTTCAGTTACTACTCCTGTTGTAGGTTACTCGGGGGAAAACGAGTGGATCCTGGACACAGGTGCTACATATCATGTATGCCCTAATCGAGATTGGTTTACTAGTCTTGAGAAGCTGGAGGGATGTTCGGTCGTCATGGGCGATGATCATCCATGCATCATGGAGGGTGTAGGCACAATTCCTATCAGGATGTTCGACGGGATGGTAAGAGAGCTGAAGGAAGTGAGATATGTCCCTCAGCTGAAGAGGAACTTGATCTCAGTGGGTGTTTTGGAATCATTAGGGCTCGGAGTGTCTATTAAAGAGGTGTTCTTAAAATGACGAAGGGCTCAATGGTGGTGTTGAAGGCCAACCGCAGGAACAATTTGTATTACTTGAAGGGTAGTACAGTGACAGGCCAGGTGGCAACTTCGACCAGTCAGAAGGAAGATCTAACCCGGCTATGGCACATGAGGCTGGGACATGCAGGGGAGAAATCTATGCAAGCTCTTGTGAGGAAAGGGCTGCTGAAGGGTGCAGACCTGCAAACTGGATCTGTGTGAACATTGTATCATAGGCAAGAAGACGAAGGTGAAGTTTGGTACAGCTTCACACTGCACCGAAGGCATTCTTGATTATGTTCACACGGACGTATGGGGACCCACAAAGACTGCATCAATAGGGGGAACCCATTACTTTGTGTCGTTTATCGATGATTATTCTAGGCGGTGCTGGGTGTACACCATGCGACACAAGAATGAAGTCCTAGAATTGTTTGTGAAGTGGAAGGTTAATCAGGAAAGGAGTACAGGAAGAAAAGTCAAGGTCCTTTGTTCTGACAACGGAGGAGAGTACAAGTCAGACCCTTTCCAGAAGCTATGTCTTGATGAGGGCATAGAGAGGCACTTCACAGTAAGGGAAACTCCGCAACAGAATGGGGTGGCTGAAAGAATGAACCGAACTTTGCTAGAGAAGGTTCGGTGCATATTGTCAAATGCAGGATTACCAAAGAAGTTCTGGGCTGAAGCTTTGGGGTATGCATGCCATCTCGTCAATAGGTTGCCGTCGTCTGCAATAGGGGGAAAGACCCCCCTTGAAGCTTGGTCGGGTAAAGCTGCAGGAGATTATGATATGCTCAGGATATTTGGATGTCCAGCCTACTATCACGTAAAAGAAGACAAATTGGATCCGAGAGCGAAGAAAGGTGTGTTTGTTGGCTTCAAGAAAGGAACCAAGGGGTTCAAGATCTGGGACCAACAGGACAACAAATTCATATCAGCAGAGATGTCACTTTTGATGAGGCCTCGATGATGAAGCCTACAGTCTCTCAGCAGGTGGAGACTAAGAAGACCAAGGAGCTATTGCAGCAGGTGGAGAGTGATGCAGATCCACCATCTCTAGAAGACTCAGTATCTGTGAGGATCATTCCTGAGGTGACACAGGGAGGTGATCAAGTTGCAGAAGAAGATGCTGAGGTTGTTGAAGAGGATCAGGAACAGGTTATGGATACTGGTGATCAAGTTCCAGATTCCACTGCAGTTGGAAGACTAAGGAGGAATACTAGGAGACCTGGCTGGCTCACTACAGACATGGTGATTGCACATGCACTTCCAGTTGTTGAAGAAGCCATTCCATCTACTTTCAGGGAAGCTGACATCAGTTAAGAAGCGGAGTTATGAAAGGGGCCATGAATGAAGAGATGCAGTCTCTTTATAAGAACAACACATGGGAACTGACCAAGTTGCCCAAGGGGAAGAAAGCCATAGGGTGTAAGTGGGTATTTGCTAAGAAGCAGGGATCACTCCAAGAAGACAAAGTGCGCTACAAGGCAAGGCTGGTGGCTAAAGGCTACGCACAGAGAGAAGGGATCGACTACAACGAGGTGTTCTCCCCAGTTGTAAAACACTCGTCTATTCGGATCCTATTGGCCTTGGTGGCACAGAACGAGTTAGACCTTGACCAACTTGATGTGAAGACCGCCTTTCTCCACGGCGATCTTGAGGAGGAGATCTACATGACTCAGCCCACAGGTTACAAAACTGCAGGGAAGAGGATTGGTATGCAAGCTGAAGAAATCACTGTACGGTTTGAAGCAGTCTCCAAGACAATGGTACAAGCGATTTGACAGCTTCATCAGGAAGAAGAAGTACACACGAAGCCACTTCGATCCATGTGTGTATTACAAAAGTTACCATCTGGTGAGTATGTCTATCTACTACTTTACGTAGATGATATGCTAATTGCTTCTAGGTCAAGATCTGCAATTGATTCTCTGAAGAAGACTTTATCGTCTGAGTTCGAGATGAAGGACCTGGGAGAAGCAAGGAAAGTATTGGGTATGGAGATCACAAGGGACAGGGAAGCTGGCAGGATTAGCTTGACTCAGAAGGGCTATCTGGAGAAGGTACTGCAGAGATTTAATATCGGGAAAGATACAAAGACTGTAAGTACACAATGGCGTCGCACTTCAAGTTGTCAGCGAAGATGTCTCCAAGGAGTGTTCAGGAGCGTGAGCATATGACTCATGTACCATATGCCAATGCATGGGAAGCTTGATGTATGCAATGGTGTGTACAAGGCCGGATCTATCACAGGCAGTTTCCATGGTTAGCAGATATATGCATGATCCAGGTCAGGGTCATTGGGAAGCAGTGAAGTGGATCCTGAGGTACATCAAGGGTACTGTTGATGTAGGCCTCGTGTTTGAGAAGGACAACACTGGGAAGCAAGAATGCATAGGGTACGTGGATTCGGACTATGCAGGTGATCTTGACAAACGACGGTCGACGACGGGGTATGTATCACATTCTCGCAGGCACCGGTGAGTTGGCGCTCCACACTTCAGTCCACAGTCCGCATTGTCGACTACAGAGGCAGAGTATATGGCCTTGACCGAGGCCATGAAG
>JAVJIF010028894.1:0-56739 GCA_038442645.1 Agave tequilana | reverse complement strand
CGAGAGCAGAGGCCCAGGTCCGCTTATATGTTTCTGCAATGCAAGATTTTCTGTTTCTTCACCTGTAACCTGCAAACAGAGAAAGAAGATTCGTTTAGTACTTCACTTAACCTAAAAACGTTGTCTCTCCCCGGCAACGGCGCCATTTTGATTAGGAAAGAGTTGTGTAGAGTATTAGCACAAATATTTAACAAAGAGATGAAGGTTTAGAAACAACCTCAAGTGCTTAGATCATCCACAAATGTATTTATATGTTCAATGTAACCTTTCTTATCTCAGTTATAGCATAGAGCTATACCGAGTCGATTCTCAGGGAGAGCTCGCGATGGAAGCTTACGATAGGTAGTGAAGTTAGAAAACGAGAATCTTCTTTGCTTTTAAAAGAATAAAACAAAATGGAAAAAAAATGAAAGAAAGGGTGGATATGTTCATGGTGAAAAGTCGGAAAAGAAATCAAAAACAAGATTGGCTTCGGACTAAAAACTAAAAAGAAAAGAAAACTTTAAAGAAGACTTTGAATGAAAGAAAACCATGACTAGCTAACCTTACTACCTTGCTAAAACTTACTAAACTCCGTGATAGTGATACATGCCTCATGTTGATCATCGGCATGGATTTGTCTGCGTGTTGGTCTAATTACTTTCCCACTAGGATGATGGGGGATCTCTTGGACTTGTTTGGAGCCTCCATAGATGGTCATAGGCCTACAAGATAGACTTTCAATAATGGAATCAAAAGAGATACACTCAAGGGATGCAAATGAAAGAAGAAACATACAACATTCATTAATGGACATAAAGAAGTTGTACATCAAATAGCATATTGGTGATCCATCTCCATGTTCCATCAAGGCACTTGTTCAAAGACAAGGCTCTAAATGAGGCACACATGAATCATATGGAGAATTACAACAAGATACTTGCCAAGAAATGAAAGAAAACCATCGGAGAAGAGAAGATCATACACTTGCAAGATGAAATAAAACAATCACCCATGAGTTAGTAAAGATAGCAAGGCTAGTGGTTAGCTAGTACATGGAGAAGAATTAGAACTACTACTAGCCATTACAAAAGCAAAACAAAGCATGAATTAAATTGCAAAAAAGTAAACAAAGCAAGTAAAGAAAACAATCAAACTAGAATCAAGCTCAAGTAGAGAAGTATAGAATGGATAAATCCTTGTATAGCTTCAAGTTGTCACTCCTTGATGATACAAGCTCTCTCCTCTCATACAACTCTCTCTTGCAATGAAATCTAGGGAGAAGAAGATCATAGAGAGCTACAAAAATTCTAAACAAAAAACTAACAAAATTACAAGCTTTACACTAATCTCTCTCTCTTCTCTGTTCAGTCTCTGCTCGCAGGTCCAAGTGAAGTATTTATAGCCCCCAGGAGAAGGATCCAGAACCCAGTCTGTTGGCGCAAAATCTGGGGCTCAACGGCCCCAGATCTGCCGCCAGGGCGCGGCAAAACGCGGCAAAACGGCGGCCGTTGCGCAACCACTTTGTTGCGGGTTGTTACGAGTTGTTTGGCCACGTGGACCTTCTGGATTCTTCGTTTGTGCGCGGATCTCTCTAGAATCTGATTGAAATCTGGGGCTATCTTAATCTTGATTTAATCACTTTAATTATTGCTAATTAAAGTGATTAATGGGCTATCTCTTCATTAAGTGTGTACCTGCAAATATGTAGAGAAGATTAGTAAAATCATGTATTTATTTGTAATATGCATGGGGATTATGTGGTAAAATATGCAATATTGGAGTTACAATCAGTTTGCTCGACAGTTTGGATATGACCAACTGTACGTGGGCAAACGAATCTCAATCTAGCTTCATGGGGAGCCTTATTGATGGGGCCCGTGCCTGGCGATTCTTTACTGCAGGCGATACTGGGGCGCAGCTGCGTACGCCGTTGAGGGCTCCCAACCTCCTGATGACCTGTGCTTATATCAGTGGTATGCCACTTCCAACTCCACACCTCTCGAATCAAGGTGAACAGTTCTGGTGTGAAGTTAATTTCTCAGCGGCTGAGACAGAAGGCTCTGAGAGAAAAGGGAAGGCAAAAGGGTTCGCATCCCAGGTATAGAGGAGTTTGTTGCTGTGGAAGACAGCGAGGCCTCAGATGCCGAGAGTCCTTGCTTCGAGGGGAGCGGGGGGCTGAGACTCCTGCAACTGGCTCTGGTGTGATGGGGACGGCTCCCGTCATTGTGTAGAAGAAGTGGAGGAAGAGGATTGGAAGTCCACTTCAAAAGAAAGCGGGCAGGGTAGCTCTCATAGGAAATCGTTGGCGAAGAAGCCCCGCCGCCAAGCTCCTACGATTGTCATAGAGGGACATCCCTCTACAGCGATTCCTCCTGCTGCCCCATTAGCAGCTGAACCGTCGGTTGCGAGCCGACTAGCGGTGAATTCGCTCCGGGTCTGGGTAAGATTAACCCTGTCCATATAATACGCCTTTTTGTGTGTTCCCATTGACTTATTATCAATCTTCTTGATTATAGGAGCTAAGGCAGCTGGAGAGCAAGGGGAACATTATGATCCCCTATTTACTTATGGAACTGAAGCTGGTTCTTTGCCCGTCCGGAAGAGTCCGGAGGTGATGTGGCCGACATTGGTCCCTCGGGCGTTGGGGCTTCTAAAGGAAGTCCTGTGGCATCGAGCTCTATTGGGTGGTCCACAAGATACTCGGCAAGCGAAAGCGAGCCGGCTATTCGTGCTGATTCTGCCAAAAATTTTCGATGGAGCCCTGGAGACTGAGTGGCTGACGAGATGTTGAGGCTTTGGTATTGTCCTAACCTCTTGGCTTCTTTTACATGTAGTGTCCCGATTAACATCAGTCTTGTTACAAGTGTTCGGCCTCAAGATGCATCAGCTTTAAGAGGGCCCGGAGATTTCCACGAAGGGTCAAGGAGTGACATGAACGCTCGACCGCGGCGGATGCTGCTGTGCTGGAGCGGTACAGTGACCTGCCTTCTTATCGGCCCAAGTCAGCCGAAAGACCAGAGGTTGAAGGGGGAGCAGTTCTGGAGGTGTCCTCACTCCCAAACTATATCAACGAGTGAGGTGCCGACAATTTTGCCAAGTGTGGAGCTGAGGGTGATTACAAGCCCACTTCCCCAACTCTGATAGTTGAGCCTGCTGTTCAGGAGATAGTTGTCAGCCCTACCTCAACGGTGGCTAGCGCACTGATTTCCATGAAGACTCCGCAAAAATCACTGACAATCTGTCCTGCTGTTGATGTTCCCATTGCTCCTTCCACGATAGTGTCGACCAGGCTGGTGGATTTCTCTGAGGTTACCTCTCTACCAGAAGTGGCTGAGGTTGAGAACGACTATATAGGTGAACTCGTCGATAGCTTTTATATAAGGCTAGGGCGAACTATCAACCTAGTTTTGAAGGGCTCGACTATGCCGTTCTCAAAGTTAAAGGTGGTCCTCTCCCGTGGCATCGAAAGTATTCGGGATTCGAGGGGTATCACCAGGCTACTGCTTTGGAACTCCTGGTGGATGAATTTGAGAAGGATGTAGAGGAATGGCGCCGTCTCCGCTGTTCGGACCTGGAGTCTTTAGTTGATGAGCGGTTTGCGCGTCTTGTCGCTCAAAAGCACGAGGCCCGGCTTGCCACTCAAGAGGCTGCTAAGGCTATCTCTTCTGACTTGAAATCCTGGAAAACAAGGCAGGCAGAGATCGGAAATGCGATTGACGCCTCCACCAGTGCTTCTTGATGCTGAAGACAAGATTGGGAAGGCTGAGGGAAATGATCAGGAAAGCAAATCTTATTATCCAAGGCTTAAACTGGTGCGTCTGAAGAAAACTGCGCGGGCTTGAGCAGCTTAAGATTCAAAATGAAGAGCTTTCACAGCAGGGACTGTCACAGAGGGCAACTTGGCGGAGGTTGAAGCTCGTCTGACCAGGCAATGGATTTCAATGAGGCCGAGCTGAGGTCGCAAGCGCTTGCCCAGGTTGCTGATGACAGGAGGACGAGGTGGACTCCCTTGGAGAGCGGCTCAGATCTTACAGTGTGCGCCTGTAGCTCCATGTACTTTATCCTTTTGGAGTGAATGAATGAAAATTTTTCTTCTTTGTCGAATCTCCAATCTTGTTCTTCTTTCTGAATTGCGGGTCCAAATTGTATTGCAATTTCTTGAGAACATAGTTCTTGTTGGGTTGGATGATGAGACTTGGCTATCTGTCAGTTCAGAGGTCGCGATGACATAACTGGTTGGGGAGCCACCAAGCCCGAAACTGGTCCTTGTCGGATCGAAGATGAGACCTGTCTTTTGTAAATGTCAACAGGCTCAAGGTTGAGACTTAGCTGTCTGCTGGTTCAGAGGTCGCAATGACATAACCGATTGAGACGCCACCAAGCTTCAAGGTTGGTGATACTTGTCTTTTGTAAATGTCAACAAGTATCGAGACCTGTCTTTTGTAGATGTCAACAGAGCTCGGGGTTGAGAATTAGCTGTCTGCTGGTTCAGAGGTCGCAATGACAAACCGATTGAGACGCCACCAAGCTCAAAATTGGTGATACTTATCTTTTGTAAATGTCAATAAGTATCGAGGCCTGTCTTTTGTAAATGTCAACAGGGCTCGGGGTTGAGACTTGTCTTTTATAAATGTCAACAAGCTCAAAATTGAGACTTGGCTGTCTGCTGGTTCAGAGGTCGCGATGACATAACCGATTGAGACGCCACCAAGCTCAAGGTTGGTGATACTTATCTTTTGTAAATGTCAATAAGTATCGAGACCTGTCTTTGTAAATGTCAACAGGGCTCGGAATTGAGACTTAGCTATCTGCTGGTTCAGAGGTCGCAATGACATAACCGATTGAGACGCCACCAAGCTCAAGGTTGGTGATACTTATTTTTTGTAAATGTCAATAAGTATCGAGGCCTGTCTTTTGTAAATTCAACAGGGCTCGGGGTTGAGACTTGTCTTTTGTAAATGTCAACAAGCTCAAAATTGAGACTTGGCTGTCTGTGGTTCAGAGGTCGCGATGGACATAACCGATTGAGACGCCACCAAGTTCAAGATTGGTGATACTTATCTTTTGTAAATATCAATAAGTATCGAGACCTGTCTTTTGTAAATGTCAACAGGGCTCGGAATTGAGACTTAGCTGTCTGCTGGTTCAGAGGTCGCAATGACATAACCGTTTGAGACGCCACCAAGCTCAAGGTTGGTGATACTTATCTTTTGTAAATGTCAATAAGTATCGAGACCTGTCTTTTGTAAATGTCAACAGGGCTCGAAATTGAGACTTAGCTGTCTGCTGGTTCAGAGGTCGCAATGACATACCGATTGAGACGCCACCAAGCTCAAGGTTGGTGATACTTGTCTTTTGTAATGTCAACAAGTATCGAGACCTGTCTTTTGTAAATGTCAACAGGGCTCGGAATTGAGACTTAGCTGTCTGCTGGTTCAAAGGTCGCAATGACATAACCGATTGAGATGCCACCAAGCTCAAGGTTGTAATGGAGTTTGGGAAAAAGTCTCGTTTTCACGGGGAGAAATGAGAAAATCACTGTCATAGGTTTAGTGTTAACATAACAGCGAAATGTATATGTGGCCTTACCATTCTGTGGACGAGAATTGGTAAGTGATTTTGGAGATCTCGTTTTCACAGGGAGAAACGAGGAATCACTGTCATAGGTTAATGTTAACGTAACAATGAAATGTATATATTGTTGGCCCAAGAGGTTACACTCTCCATTGTTTTGTGTTTTGATGATAACAAACCAAATAAGTGCTATTTGGTACTAATGATTTGATCAAGATGCATTTCAGGTTTTGTACCATGTTTAGAGCTCATTCGCTTCACTTTTGCAAAAACTTCTAAGTTCCATATAGCAATGAAGGCAAATTGCACATCAAGGAAGGATCATAGAAGAGAAGGCACTTGCAAGGCATTGGATGGCTCAAAGATTGCTTCAGAGGTCCTTAGGTTTTGTTTTATAGCTTTATAGCATGTTAAAGAATAGAGAGTAGGTTTGAAGCTCAAACACACACGTTTTCACGCGTATGCTATTTCCAAGTTTATTCCTCATAAAATATACAAAAATACTTTAACACTAATTCTTCCTTCTACAAATCTGTTTTTATGTTGTATACTGATTTCCTGTTCAAAATAGTTTTGATCAAAATATTTTTCCTCTCAAAATTCCCTTTCTATTTCAATTTTTGACCTGAGCCGGTCGACCGCAATATACCACCAGTCGACCGAAGATCTGGCAGAGTGCACGTATCCGTGTGCACGTCTGTCGGTCGACCGGTAGGCTACCGGTAGTCGACCGAAGTTTTTAGTTTGCTCTCTGTATCTTACCAGTCGACCGGTGGTCTACCGGCCTTCGACCGATAGTTTATCTTTTATCTTTTCGGTCGACCGGCTGTCTACCGATAGTCGACCGGTACATGTTTTGAGTCTCAGTCAGGAGCAGTCGACTGTACCAGTCGACCGATAGTTCATAACGGTCAAATTTTTGAACTATCGGTCGACCGGGCCAGTCGACCGATATGGCCGTTGAACAGTAAAAGGGCATATTTTTAATCTGTTTTAACTTGATTTTTATCCGTTGGAGGGTATATTTGGAACTAATTACTTCCTAATCTTCAGTAATTAATTCCTAACCCTAAACCCTAGCCCCTCCTATAAATAGGGGTGTTGGGGAGAGTTTCTTTACAACAATTATTCAAGAGAAAATTCAAAAGTTTGGGATATTTCAAAAGAGCTTGTTTCTTGTTTTTGTGCTGATATTTCTCATTCATTTTCAGAAGTGTTCTTGATATACTCTCTGAATTTGATTTTCTTTCTTCACTTACACAAGAGCTTCATTCCTTCTCAATATTCTCTAAGGACCTTTGTAAGGGAAGAGATATTTGAAAGAGAGAGTTTGTGATCTTTTGATTACTAAGGAATTCTATTGTGCTGAAATTGTAGGAGTTGGGTACTCCATTGTAATTGAGATCTTTGTGATAGTGGAAGTAGCTAGAATCCTTCTGGGGAAGGCGGGGAGTAGAGCTGGGTGCTCGAACCTCGATAACATATCTTTGTGTTTGCGATTGGTTTACTTTCCATTGCTATTACTTTGTGTTTTTGATTGCTATTGCCATATTCATTCATTCATCTCATTGCATTTGCTTCATATTTTTTAAATTGGCCTTAGATTAGCATAATCACCTATTCACCCCCCCTCTAGGTGATTTTCAATTGGTATCAGAGCTTGGACTCTAGGTTTGGCTTAACATCCTTAGAGAGATCCTAAAATATTGCTAATCAACATTTTCATTCATCCATACACACACTAGTAAACATGGCCGACAACATTAAATCCCCACCTAAATTTGACGGCCTTAATTTCCCTATTTGGAAGGTTAGGATGACTATATTTTTGCAATCACTAGGTAGCTTAGTTGCCAAATCCTTGACCAAACCCTATGAGGCACCCGATGGTGATGAGGGCACTTGGACCGACCTTGACTTTAAGATGTATGAGGCTAACTCAAAAGCCCAAAACTCCCTTCTTACCGCCTTGAATGAGGATGACCTTACACGTGTTATTCATTGCCAATCCGCCTATGAGATGTGGCAACACTTATTGGTCACGCATGAAGGGACCTCACAAGTCAAGAGAGCCAAAGTAGATCTCTTGCGGTCTCAATATGAATCATTTAAGATGCTAGATGATGAAACAATTGATTGCATGATTACTCGTTTCACAAAAATCACTAATGGTCTTTCTTCATTAGGTGACATCATCTCCAACGATCAAAAGGTACGCAAGGTGATACGGGCTCTTCCTCCATCTTGGGAGATCAAGTCTACTACCTTGAAGGAATTGAACGACAAAGACGAGATGGACATCATAAGTCTCATAGGGAACCTCAAAACCTATGAGATGGAGAAGAAAGCAAGAGAAGAGGCGGCTCCAACAAAGAAGAAGTCTATCGCTTTCAAGTCTTCTTCCTCCACCATTGAAGACGAAGATGAAGATGAAGAAGAAGATGAGGAGCTCTCCCTCCTCGTGCGCAATATCAAGAGGATGTACCGGAAGAACAAGCAAAATTCCGGAGAAAGTTTGAAGGTAAAGAGGAGCGATAGATCATTTGCTACAATTGCCGCAAGCCCGGACACATCATGGCCGATTGCCCGGAATTCAAGAAGAAAATGACTTCCTCCTTCAAGCCAAGAAAGCAAGACGAAAAGAAGGCTTACAAGGCCACTTGGGATTCGGAAAGCGAGTCCGAAGATGAAAGAAAAGGCGGACACCGCAAACATGTGTTTCATGGCAAACACACCCAAGGTAACCCCTCAAACTCTTGAATCTATAGATGATAATGATGATGATTTAAGTAAGGAAGTTCTAGTGCATGCTTTTGTAGAACTTTCCGAAACTTATGATAACAAGAAAATGGAGTGTTTTAAACTACAAAAGGAAGTTGCTTTTCTTAAATCTCAACTTGCTTTGATTTCACAAGAAAAAGAGGATCTTTCTTCTAATCTTATTTCCATTCAAAATGAATTTCATTCTTATAAGATTTCTTGTAAGGGTAAAACCCCTATTGTTGATAATAATGAAATTTCTTCTTTTAAAGCTAAAATGAGTGATTTTGAAAAAGTTTTAAAAGATTGTGCTTTTAATACAAAGAAACTTGAAGAAAAATTTTCCAAAAAGCATACATTTCATGCTAAAGTTTCTCATGATAAGATTCCACATGCTCATACTTCTAATGCTTCTCATGCTAAATCTTTTCATGCTCACAATGCCAATGCTCACAAAAACACACATCATTATGCATTTAAATATGGTAGAGTGTATAGATGCACATATTGTGGCAAAATGGACATTTAGCAAAATTTTGTTATGATAAATTGCATAGCTCAAATAATCTTGTTTGGGTAATGGTTCTAACCCTCATGGACCCAAGAAAATGTGGGTACCAAAATCAAGTCCTAAAATGTTTGATGTAGGTACACACCAAGGCTCCAAGACGTAGGGAGCGGTGGTACCTTGATAGTGGTTGTTCGAGGCACATGACATGGGATATCAACAACTTCACAACCCTATCAAGGTACATGGAAGGTGGCTCCGTCACCTTCGGGGATGATTCCAAAGGCAAGATAATTGGTATCGGTAATATCCAAATTGGTACATCTCCTATAATAGAGAATGTTGTTTTAGTTGATGGTTTGAAGCATAATTTACTTAGTATTAGTCAATTTTGTGATCGTGGTCTTAAAGTTGTTTTTGATGATACTTCTTGCAAGATTTTTGATATTAAATCGAATGATTGTATTTTGACCGGTTTTCGTGATGACAATGTTTATATAATTGACATGCTTAATGTAGAGTGTTCTACTAAGTGTTTAAATGCTTTTGATGAAAATTCATGGCTTTGGCATAGAAGATTAGGACATGCTTCTTTTGAACATCTTTTTAGAATTAATTCAAAGGAATTGGTGAAGGGTATTCCTTGCTTGAGTTTTGAGAAAGACCGCATTTGTAGTGCGTGCCAACTTGGGAAACAAACCAAGTCTTCCTTTAAACCAATCAAGGATATCATGTCAACTAGACCTCTAGAATTAATTCATATGGATTTATTTGGACCAACTAAAACTAAAAGCTTAAATGGAAGTAGATTTGCATTTGTTTTAGTTGATGATTTCTCTCGATTTACTTGGGTTTTCTTTTTGCAAAATAAAGATTAAACTTTTCTCACTTTAAGATTTTTAGAAAAAGAGTTGAAAAAGAGAAAGGTTTTCCGATTTTGAGAATAAGGAGTGATAGAGGTGGTGAGTTTATTAACCAACTCTTCATAACTTATTGTGATGAAAAGGGAATTAAGCATGAAATGTCTTGTCCTAGAACTCCACAACAAAATGGAGTTGTAGAAAGGAAAAATAGAACACTTCAAGAGATGGCTAGGACAATGATAAGTGAATACGACCTCCCTCAATATTTATGGGCCGAGGCCGTAAACACCGCATGCTATATATCGAATCGTATTTATTTATGCAAAAATTCTTCGAAAACTTCTTTTGAAATGTATCATTTTAGAAAACCAAATGTTTCCTATTTCAAAGTTTTTGGATGCAAATGTTTTGTTTTGAACACTAAAGAGTATTTGGGTAAATTTGATGCTAAGGCTTATGAGGCTATCTTTGTAGGATATTCCTCTACAAGCAAAGCATATAGAGTTTTTATTAGATCTTCACTTTCTATTGAAGAAACTATGCATGTTAAGTTTGAAGAGTCTAATGTGTTTGTTGAGAATGTTGTAGAGATTGAACCATTAGGTGAAAGCATGGAGAGACTATCCTTGAAGGACTCACCCGCACAAGAAGATAAGCAAGAACCTTTAGGTGAAGTTCAAAAGGATAATGAGGAAAGTGCGCAACCACTCCCAAAGCTTGGAGATACGCTACAAATCATCCGAAGGAGCTCATTTTGGGTGATGCTTCCAAAGGAGTCACAACGCGCTCCAAACTCCATGACATATGTGGTAACTTTGCTTTCATTTCTCATGTAGAACCCAAAGGCATTCTCGAAGCCGAGACGGACCCATATTGGTTGCTTGCCATGCAAGAGGAACTCAATCAATTTGAGCGCAACCAAGTTTGGCACCTTGTTCCTAAGCCCCACGATAGACCAATAATTGGTACTAAGTGGATCTTTAGGAATAAGTTGGATGAGTCCGGAAATGTCATTAGGAATAAAGCTAGGTTAGTGGCCCAAGGTTACACTCAAGTTGAGGGAATCGACTTTGAGGAATCCTTTGCACCCGTAGCACGGCTTGAAGCCATACGGATAACACTAGCTTATGCATCTTTTAAAAATTTCAAACTTTTTCAAATGGATGTAAAAAGTGCATTTTTAAATGGATTTCTTAATGAAGAAGTTTTTGTTGCTCAACCTCCCGGTTTTGTTGATCATGTTCATCCCGATTTTGTTTTTCAAACTCGATAAGGCTTTATATGGTTTGAAACAAGCTCCAAGAGCTTGGTATGAAAGGCTTTCAAGTTTTCTTATTTCAAACAATTTTATTAAAGGCAAAGTAGACACTACTCTATTCACTAAGCATGTTGATAATGATATTTTGATTGTCCAAATTTATGTTGATGATATAATTTTCGGTTCTACTAATGAAGTTTTATGCAAGGATTTTGAAAAGGTAATGCAACAAGAATTTGAAATGTCCTCCATGGGTGAACTCAACTTCTTCCTTGGACTCCAAGTCAAGCAATTGCAAGATGGGAACTTCATTAGCCAAGCCAAATATGCAAAGGAACTCGTGAAGAGGTTTGGACTTGAAGACGCTAAAACTTGCAACACTCCCATGGCAACAACAACCAAGCTTGATAAGGACGAACAAGGTAAAAATGTTGATATTAAATTGTTTAGAAGCATGATAGGTAGTCTTTTATATTTAACGGCAAGTAGGCCGGATATCATGTTTAGTGTGTGTCTTTGTGCTAGATTTCAATCGTGTCCCAAAGAATCTCATTTAATTGCCGTAAAACGCATTATTCGATATGTTAAGGGAACGATTGGATTAGGTCTTTGGTATCCGAAAACTATAGACTTTTCTATGATTAGTTATTCGGACGCCGACTATGCGGGTTGTAGAGTAGATAGAAAGAGTACTAGTGGGACATGTCAATTTCTCGGTAATTGTCTTGTTTCATGGTCCTCTAGGAAGCAAAATTCCGTAGCTCTATCAACCGCTGAGGCGGAGTATGTTGCCGCGGGGGCTTGTTGTGCACAAGTCCTTTGGATGAAACATACTCTCCTTGATTATGATTTGCATTATAAAAATATTAAAATATTTTGTGATAATACTAGTACTATTCATTTAACTAAAAATGCAAATCAACATAGTAAGACCAAGCACATTGAGATTAGATATCACTTTCTTAGAGATCATTTTGAGAAAGGTGATATTGATATGATTATGTTTCCACCGATTTTCAACTAGCCGATATTTTTACAAAACCACCTGATTTTGCTAGATTTTCGTATTTGTGGAGAATTAAATATGTGTATTATTGATTAAACATGTTTTTCATAACCCTTTTTGATGTATGACAAAAAGGGGAGAATAAGTTACATGTACAAAAATAAGTTCATTTGGTCTTGGTTCCATATGAATTTATGAGTTTTATGAGTTTTTATGTGTTTTTTGAATCTCTATGATTTAAGTTTAAATTGGTATCAAGGAGCAAATTTTTGATTTTTGGTGTTTTTGGTATCAAGTACAAGTTTTAAAGTTTCATTTGTATTGTATTGTTGATTTCAATAATTGGTGCATCATTTCTTTTTATCATTTCAATTATTGGTATCTAGAGCATATTTATAATGTTTAAATATAGCATAATTTGAGGGGGAGTTTTCTCCTCCCCATATTTTTGTAAATAGCCTATTTGTTTTGTCATCATCAAAAGGGGGAGATGTTGGCCCAAGAGGTTACACTCTCCATTGTTTTGTGTTTTGATGATAACAAACCAAATAAGTGCTATTTGGTACTAATGATTTGATCAAGATGCATTTCAGGTTTTGTACCATGTTTAGAGCTCATTCGCTTCGCTTTTGCAAAAACTTCTAAGTTCCATATAGCAATGAAGACAAATTGCACATCAAGGAAGGATCATAGAAGAGAAGGCACTTGCAAGGCATTGGATGGCTCAAAGATTGCTTCAGAGGTCCTTAGGTTTTGTTTTATAGCTTTATAGCATGTTAAAGAATAGAGAGTAGGTTTGAAGCTCAAACACACACGTTTTCACGCGTATGCTATTCCAAGTTTATTCCTCATAAAATATACAAAAATACTTTAACACTAATTCTTCCTTCTACAAATCTGTTTTATGTTGTATACTGATTTCCTGTTCAAAATAGTTTTGATCAAAATATTTTTCCTCTCAAAAATCCCTTTCTATTTCAATTTTTGACCTGAGCCGGTCGACCGGCAATATACCACCAGTCGACCGAAGATCTGGCAGAGTGCACGTATCCGTGTGCACGTCTGTCGGTCGACCGGTAGGCTACCGGTAGTCGACCGAAGTTTTTAGTTTGCTCTCTGTATCTTACCAGTCGACCGGTGGTCTACCGGCCTTCGACCGATAGTTTATCTTTTATCTTTTCGGTCGACCGGCTGTCTACCGATAGTCGACCGGTACATGTTTTGAGTCTCAGTCAGGAGCAGTCGACTGTACCAGTCGACCGATAGTTCATAACGGTCAAATTTTTGAACTATCGGTCGACCGGGCAGTCGACCGATATGGCCGTTGAACAGTAAAACGGGCATATTTTTAATCTGTTTTAACTTGATTTTTTATCCGTTGGAGGGTATATTTGGAACTAATTACTTCCTAATCTTCAGTAATTAATTCCTAACCTTAAACCCTAGCCCTCTCCTATAAATAGGGGTGTTTGGGGAGAGTTTCTTTACAACAATTATTCAAGAGAAAATTCAAAAGTTTGGGATATTTCAAAAGAGCTTGTTTCTTGTTTTTGTGCTGATATTTCTCATTCATTTTCAGAAGTGTTCTTGATATACTCTCTGAATTTGATTTTCTTTCTTCACTTACACAAGAGCTTCATTCCTTCTCAATATTCTCTAAGGACCTTTGTAAGGGAAGAGATATTTGAAAGAGAGAGTTTGTGATCTTTTGATTACTAAGGAATTCTATTGTGCTGAAATTGTAGGAGTTGGGTACTCCATTGTAATTGAGATCTTTGTGATAGTGGAAGTAGCTAGAATCCTTCTGGGGAAGGCGGGGAGTAGAGCTGGGTGCTCGAACCTCGATAACATATCTTTGTGTTTGCGATTGGTTTACTTTCCATTGCTATTACTTGTGTTTTTGATTGCTATTGCCATATTCATTCATTCATCTCATTGCATTTGCTTCATATTTTTTAAATTGGCCTTAGATTAGCATAATCACCTATTCACCCCCCCTCTAGGTGATTTTCATATATGGCCTTACCATTCTGTGGACGAAAATGGTAAGTGATTTTAGAGATCTCGTTTTCATAGGGAGAAACGAGGGAATCACTGTCATAGTTTATTGTTAACATAACAGTGAAATGTATATGTGGCCTTACCATTCTGTGGATGAGAATTGGTAAGTGATTTTGGAGAGGGAATCAAATGGGAACTGGTCCCTTAGGATTTTTAGCAAATCCCCAGCTGTCAACGGGTTTGATATGCCTTTACCAACTACCGTTTGAATTGGACTAGCCATGCTATTCCCCTCAGCATGATGAGTTGTCGAGGACTTATGTTGGGCTTAAAAGCCAACATTTTCCTCTGTCCTTAATCGTTAAGTATATTGGATCGTTTGGTTAACGTATGTGTAACCCTGACTCTCTTTTAAGATAACCTGTATACGACCAGGTTCCTACTGGTTTATGGTTGTGTGATCTCGCTTGGAGGAAGAGAAAGGCTCTCTTTATGTGTACTTTGGACACGGAGATCTTGATCAAAGGTGTAGTGTTAACTTGATCATGAGAAGGATCCTTGATTAAGGATAATACTTCTTTAAGAACTTGCCATTGATCGGCATTATGAGTAGGTCGCCATCTGAGGTCATAAGGCGGTATGCTCCGTTTGAATAGACTGTTTCTATTACAAACGGTCCTTCCCATTTAGGCTGAAATTTGCCTTTGGTCTTGTGCGTCATAATCATCGGTCGTCTGACGGCTAAAACCTGATCTCCTTTCTGGAAGATCCTCTGTTTGACCTTCTTATTGAAGGCCTTTGAGATTCGAGCTTGATATAGCTCAATATGCTGTTGAGCTTGTAGCCGCTTCTCATCTAGGGCTTCGAGCTCTTGAAGACGCAATCGATCATTGTCCTCTAATGTGATCTTAGTAGTCAGAGCGACTCGCAATGATGGCATCTGAATTTCCAACGGGATGACTGCTTCGCACCCATATACCAGGGAAAAAGGCGTATTGCCTGTCGTGTCCGAACCGTGGTTCGGTAGGCCCAAAGACATTCACCAAGCTTTTCGTCCCAATCCCGCTTGTTCGAGGAGATGAATTTCTTGAGTAGCTTGATGATCATTTTGTTGAATTCTTCCGTCAAACCGTTAGCGGCGGGATTATAGGCAGTTGAAGCCACATTCTGAATTCGGTATTTATCGCAGAACCGATAGAATACTTGGCTTATGAATTGGGGACCGTTGTCGTGGATGATCCGCCTAGGTACACCAAATCGATGGATGACATGGTGCTTGATGAAATTAACCACATTAGAGGTTTTGACTTCAGCCAATGGTATAGCTTCTGCCCACTTTGAGAAGTAGTCTGTTATTGCCAGGATAAACCGGTGTCCTTTTGTCGAAGAAGGGCTGATTGGCCCTACGACATCGATTCCTCATGCTTCAAATGGCCATGAAGCAACAGTCGGGTGGAGCAGCTCCGAAGGCTGGTGTATGAAATCTGCATGGATTTGACATGCTTTACACCTTCGTGCGTATTAGATGGCATCGGCTATCATAGTTGGCCAATAGTATCCAAGTCTGTGCAACCTGTCCTTAAGTTTTGGACCTGGCTGATGAGCTCCACAAGTGCCGTCGTGCGCTTCTTGGAGCGCTTCCTGTGCCTCTAAATGAGAAAGGAAACGGAGGAGAACACCGTCATATGAAAGAC
Source organism: Agave tequilana (assembly GCA_038442645.1). NCBI lineage: Eukaryota > Viridiplantae > Streptophyta > Magnoliopsida > Asparagales > Asparagaceae > Agave > Agave tequilana. The sequence goes on along the minus strand of JAVJIF010028894.1, from coordinate 41,093 downwards.
GGTAAAGTGTCTTCAGAGTTGGATCGTAGTAGAAACGGAGAGACCTTCGTCTGACGGACGCCGCTTCTTTAGGATCGTCTGGAAGCAGACCGTGCAAAGCATAGTCAATGAGAGGAAAGCGTCAATCTCTCGGCTCAAGATCCATGGAGACATTATAGATTTCTCGAGTTCTTAGCATGTGCTTGGAGCATACAAGATGTCGAGTTGCGACTGTGAGGTGATACTCGGTGTCGGCTGGCAAGGCTAGTGTTGTTGCTAATGCAGCAAGAGCATCCGCCTTAGTATTTTGAGATCGAGACACATGCCCGATATAGAAGCCTTCAAATAGGTTGGCCAATTCAACGGCCGTGTGATAATAAGGCACCAAGTTCTCATGGCGGACTTTGTATTCGCCTTTAACCTGATTGATGATCAGTTTTGAATCGCCATAAGCTTTGAGGTATCGTACCCCATTCCATGGGTGAGTTGAAGACCGATGAGCAAAGCATTATATTCTGCTACATTGTTGGAGCATGATTCTGTCAGAGAAAATGCTCTGGGCAGGACATGATTCTGTGGGGAGATAAACACAACTCCCACTCCGGCAATAATCTTACCTTTAGGGCCCATTCGCGATGCTCCATCAAAGAACATCTGCCACACTTCCTCTTCTGAGGTTGCATAAGACTCGAAGACTTCATCAGGGATATCTTCATGAAGTTTTGAATGCTCCGGAATTGGATGGCAGCCAAGAACTCTACAAGGGCCTGACCTTTAACCGCCTTCTGAGGGGTGAAGATCATGTCGTATTGAGATAATAAAAGTGCCCACTTAGCCAATCTTGAATTCAATGATCCTGGCTTCGTCATAAGAAGACGCAATGGGTTTACTCTGGAGATGACATGTATGGTCTGGCTGACCAAATAATGTCGTGTCTTCTGAACAGCGAAGACGAGAGCTAAACACTCTTTCTCGACAGGGTTGTAGCGAGATTCCGCTCCTATGAGAGTTCTGCTCAGATAATAAATGGCCTGCTCGTGGCCATTGTCGTCCTTTTGAGCGAGGAGGGCACCGAGGGAGTAATCCATAGCTTTTACATAAAGCAAAAATGGTTTCCCTGATGTAGGGGCCACTAAGATTGGAGGCTTTGTGAGGTACCTCTTGATGTCTTCATAAGCTTCCTGGCAAGCTTGATCCCATACGAAGGAAGCACCCTTTTTCATGAGTCGGGTGAACGGTTGACAGCGGCATGAGAGATTTGCGATGAATCTTCTAAATAAGCCAGTCAACCTTGCAAGCCTCTGAGCTCTTTAAGATTCCTCGGTGGATGCATGCTCTGAATGGCTTTGACTTTGTCTGGGTCAAGATGAATCCCTTTTGATGTGACAATAAACCCAAGGAACTTGCCGCTTGAAACTCCCAAGAAGGATTTTGTCGGGTTCATTTTTAGTTGATGAGCCCGCATTATGTCGAACATCGTTCTCAGGTCGCGAAGATGTTCACTCTTGTTGCGGCTTTTGACGGCAATGTCGTCGACATAGCACTCCACCGTTTTTCGGAGATGATCGCGGAAGATTATACTCATTGCCCGCTGGTAGGTTGCTCCGGCGTTCTTCAGTCCGAAGGGCATTATAGTGTAACAGTATACCCCCAATGGTGTTCGGAACGAAGTATGCTTCTCGTCGTCGGGATACATCTTAATCTGGTTATATCCTGAAAAGCCGTCCATGAAAGGCATTCTTTCGAACCCGCATGTGTTGTCAATCATGACGTCGGTGATGGGCAGTGAGAATTCGTCTTTGGGACAGGCCGTATTGAGATCACGGTAGTCGATGCATATCCATATTTTCCCGTTCTTCTTGAGGACGGGGACGATGTTAGCTACCCAATCTGGATGTTGTTCCTCCCGGATGAAGCCACATGCAATGAGCTTGTGAACTTCGGCTTCAATAGCTTCCATGATGTTTGGGCGAAACCGACGTTGTTGCTGCTTGACTGGCTTGACGTCAGGCTTGATGTTTAGATGGTGCATAGCGACCTGTGGATCAAGTCCGGGCATATCTTCGTAGCTCCACGCGAAGACGTCTATATACTCTCTTACGAGTATCATCAATTCTTCCCTTTCTGTAAGTGATAGGCTTTCACTTATAAAGATGGGCTTAGGGTGGTCTTGATCACCCAAGTTGACCTGCATCACCTTATCTTCGGTAGGTGGTTCGCGCAGCTCGAATCGCTTTTCCCACTGGAGGTTTAATTGCTGGGCCCATGGCTCCTCATCAATAGCTTCTGCGGGCTCTAATTGACTGCTTGAAGTCATATTGACAGTGAGGTCTTCGAATATTCCTCCTACACTGATATCCGAGTCCCACTCGGAGGATGAGGCCGAATGTGATGGAATTGATCCATCGTCCTTGGCTTGAATTTTTTTTGATGATATGGGTGTAACATACCCTAACCCCCTGCGTGTACTATCATAGTAATTTGCAGGCTTCCCTTTGGGACAAAATTACGCATCAAGCTGCGCCTTACTTTTCCAAAGTTCAGGCCCATTCCATGCTTCAAGTTATATCCCATTTTCTTCATAATGTGACGTGCCGGCTGCGCGTAATGGAAGAACTGTGGAGTATCTGAACCTGAACTTGAATCTGCAACTGTAGGTCCCCGTGGTTGGGTTCTACCGAAGATTATCGGTAACTGCCCTTATTTGGACGGAGGGATCTCCAGCGTGGCCCCTTCTATAGCTTCCATAGGTGTGCTAGCCGCACTCAGCTTATATAAGGGCATGTGCAGAGAGCCATCCGTAATGGATTCAAACAGCCCAATACTCGCAGGATAATCGAAAGAAACATTATCATTAATTACCCATTCACCTTCATCCTCTAAAGGAGTATTACATAGGGGATTATTGAGACATGCTATAATTGGTTCACCAATCAGAATGGCTGGCATGCCTGCTTCGGATTCTGAATTCGCCTCGTTGCTACTTTCATCATCATCCGGCAATGGTTCTTTGGGTGTTTCACCGGCCTCTTGATACAGGAGAGCGTCAGTGAAGTAATTTTCTACCCCTTTGAATGGTTGCTTTTCAGCAAAGACAGTTCGCACTGTCGCGTCATCTTCAACATATTTGAAGCATTGGTGCAGAGTAGAGGGAACGATCCAGTTGGCATGGATCCATGGCCGTCCCAGCAGCAGGTTATATGATGTGTCAGCGTCAATGACATAGCATGTCACTTCTAACTTCAAGCTCTCGATTCTGCAACGGAGTCGAATTTTTTCCAGTGGACGACTGCTCCCGGCGTTGAAACCGTATATTGTAGTAGTGGTTGCGGACAACCTGTACAGCGGTATGCCGAGAAAGTAAAGAAGCCTTTTGGGGATGATGCTGAGTGCGGACCCCGGGTCGACTGTACTCTTTCAATGCACGTTGAGCCGATATATCCGGTGTAGTACAGAGGTCGATCGTGCTTGTTGTCTTTGAGAAGCATATCTTCCGCTGTGAAGGTAATAGCGGGCACCTTTGATTGTGCATGATGACATTCTGGGCAAGGAGACTGAACGTCTTCGTTAGGGACCTCTGGTATGCATGTCAGAATGATTCTGAATTAGCCAGCGCATCCCTGAGTGCTTCTCTTGTCTCTTTCGAGAGACGAAGGAGCTCGTGTATTGTGATACGAGCCGGGATATTAGCCAGCTGGGCCAATATATCAAACCGAAAGGGCGTATCAAACCCTTGTCCTGGTGGTTTCTTCAACACGTGGTCGAATCGTACCTCCTTAGGCTTCTCTTTTCCCTTGGTTGGGATTGGAGTGGATGCTGACATTGGTACCGACGTCGTTTGTCATTGTATCTCGTCAGTAGACTTTTCATACTGCGTCAAGTATGATTTTCCGGATCAGGTGCCCGTCTGTTGAGGCGTATCAGCTTGCACCGTGCAAGCAAGCTTTTCCCCTTCTGAATCGCTGAGAGAAGCTGATGTAAAGTTCCCATCGTCTGGCAGGATGGAAATGACATTGCAAGATTTGCCCTTTGACTTGGGCTTCTTTGAATCCCACTGCACGTCTTGGACGAGGTCTGGGTGTATCCACATGACTTCTCCTGTCTCCAATGTTAAGGGAACAAGACCCTTATTGTTTTTAGTTGTAGCTGGAGGATGCTTGACGTCCAACCGTGGAGCGAGGACTGGATAAGTTCCGTCAGGAACTGTGACCTTTGGAGTTTTGCCGAACTCGAGGGTCACCATATTGGCAGTGACTTTCTTCTGCTCCGTCTTCAACGTCAGAACCCCGGCATCGACCAGGGCTTGTATTCTGTACTTGAGGACATAACACTTGTTAGTAGGATGGTTGATCATCCTGTGGTAGAGGCAGTATTTAGGGTCGTTTGTGCGCCCTATCTCATTGGGACGCCAAGCATCTGACAGTTTCATTTTGTTCCCTTTGTGGAGCAGATGGAATATCGTGACCACCTGATCGTCTTTGAAGGAGTACTGCTTTGGAGGGAACTTAGGCTCCTGATTGTTGAAGCCGCTCTTCTTGGCCTTCGACTGCACATCTCCGGATAACTCCACAGACATAGTCTCTTTGCCTTTAGCTTGAGAAGATTGCGGTAGGTCTCTACGCCCTTTGTTGTTCATCCCCCACTTGCTTCTAGGGGTGGATGGTTCGAACTTTTTAGCCGACTTCTCGGCTATCTCTGCTTGTTCGACCAATTCCTTCCAAGTGTGGGCTTTGACAGCCCCCATGCGAACTTCCACTTGGTCTAAGAAGTTGTGTCTGCATGTCTGTAAGAGCATGGGTAGTGGCATCCCTGCTGGGCACATCAAGGATAAGTTTCTGAACCGTTCAATGTAGTCACGGACAGATTCGCCCTTCCTCTGCACAGTGGAGAGGAGCTTGTCCATGGTTACTTTGGTATCGTCCTCATAGAAACAAGAGAGGAACTGAGTTTTCAGGTCGATCCAGGAGTTGATAAAGCCCGGGGGAAGACTTCGGAACCAGTCAAATGCCACCCCCTTCAAGGTGCCAATGAATAGCCTAGCCATGATGGCGTCATTGCTTATAACATTACCAGTCTGAGACCGGAAGTAGTAGATGTGCTGATTTGGCGAGCTCTTTCCATCATAGGTATGCAACGTTGGTGGTTTGAACTTCAGTGGATATGGCACCGAATCCCACTCCGGCGGATAAGGACGGACTGCCCCTACCTTCTTTAATTCATCCCTCTGAGCTAGGGATGCGATTTGAGCCGGAGGCCCTTAAGGACTTCGGCGTCTAAGGAAGAACCCTCCTTGGATTTCTCTGGCTTTGGCTGCTCATTGCTGAAATATTCATCCTCATCGTGATTGCTCCCGGCATCGTTTTCATTCCGATTGCTGAGGAGTCGAGCAAGCATCTGTTGAATATTATCCAAGGCTTCTTGCTGGGTTCTGGAAGTTTACTCCTGAGCTTCCAGGCGCCGACGAAGGTCGTCGTTGACGTTATCAGCCATATTGACTGATGCTTTGTCTGTTCGCACTGAGCTAACTGTCGCCGAAGAGGCGTACCCACTATCTTCATCTTCTTCATCTGATGACTGGAGTAATCTTCTGGGTTCTGGCGAGGCTAGGGCCGTCGAGGAAGAAGGCTGTTCATAAGTGTAGGGTATCGCCACCCTGGATCTGGTGTTTCGGAAAACACCTTCTTCATGCACCAAGACTTCACCTAAGCCTGGGCTATAATCTGGATCTGGGGACCCTCGTCCTCTTCCAGTCATGTTGACGGATACGGAGGCTGGATCTCGTGAGGTGCTTCTTTTGCGGTGTTTCCTCGGGGCCTGTACCGATAGCCGATCAAAAACTGACCGTCGTCTTGGAGGCGTGGTGGGGATTGGTCCCAGCCGGCAATGGACCGAGTGGAGTGTCACCAGCTGACATCCCACTTGTTGACAACAGGGGGAAGAGGTTTGTCTATCCGTCAACAATTTCCTCAAATCAGACCCGGTTGGGTCTCTGCAATCGAGCGCAAAGGCTCTTTTGGATCGCACATAGGACGATGTCCTGCTTCTTTTATCCCGGCAGATGGGATTAGCACTGAATAGTGCTTTGGTTCTAGCTTCGCCATCAGGCGTGAGCTTAGTGCTTGATGCACTGGAAAGCGGAGCACGCTGTGGTGCTTTACCCGCTATGCTGCTGCGAAGGCAATTAGCCTTAGATAGTACTTTGGCTTCAGCTTCGCTGTCATGGACCCTGCGCGTACGCTGTGGTACAGTAGCTTCGCTCATGAGAACGAGGCCGGCGCGAGGCATTGCTACTCTTAAATTGGATGACGGTATGATTGCTGTCGTAGCTTTATGATTGGAGCAGACAGGCATCCTGCCTTTTTCTTCGCGAGAGAGGCGCGGTTTAGGCGTAGCTACGTCTGAAGCTTCGGTTGGAGACTTCTGTTTAGGCTTACATACCCGCCTTGGCAGAGGAGACTTAGGTTCGCAAGGAACCTGATTAGCCACACGCGAGGCTAAGGGGTGTTGGCAGAATTCTGCTTCCGGTTTCTGCTTTGAAACCTTGTTGTGGAAACCTTCCTATGCTTCCGTGCTCAAAGCATTGGGCCACCCCCAGAGAGGACTTCTTCAAATCTTTCTTGATCGAACTGAACCACCAAGTTCTCACAAGTAAAGGAATCAGACTGCGGACGTGTCTCCTTGTTGCGCCAAATAACCGCAGTAGGTTCGTAGAGAACCTTTTCTGTCTCCGCAGAGACTTTCCTTGAAGATTTAGCCAGAGAGGCTCTGGTTGCACCGGTTTTTCTGAATTCAGAGTTAGACCCGAAGGTCTATTCGTCGCATTGCGACACTTGATTCTCGGCAGTAGAGAATTTCTTCCCCAGCGGAGTCGCCATCTTGTTTTCCATTATGTTCGCAAAGGGGAAAACTTACAAAAAAAAGGGTTGAGGAGCTAAATTACAAGTATTCTTAAAAAGATTACAAGTAGATCTCCTCAGAGATTCTGGAGAAGTGTGCCGATAGGAGTCTGGTCAGCGCGCGACCACTTTGTCCCTTTGACGATGCGAGCGATGAGATTCCCTTCTCGCCTGGTTCCAGGAATCAGAGAACAGAAGGTTGGTAGAACCCTCTTACTGCTTCTCAAAATCGCCTTCAATTAGGAATTCCTTCTCACCTGTTCCGGAGATTCCTTGAGAAGAAGGACGATGTTAGGGTATCAACACCCTGGATAGAGAAAGCAATTCTCTAAAAGGTCTCTGAATTCGAGAGCGCACGGTGCGTCGTGAAGAAATCTCTGCTTGTGGAGCTCTTCTGCGCATCTTTTTCTCCTTGTGCCCCTGGTGGGCTATTTATAGGGAGAGCAAGGGTATAATCGTCCCTTAAAAATATGGAAACAGATTGAATCGAATCTGTTTAAATTCAGAAAGTAGCCTTGCTGCGAGGCTAGGATCAGCTTCTGCGAAGCTAGAATCGGCAGGTCGGTTGATCTTCTTGACCCTTTCCATATCGTTGGAGGATTTCCCCTGATCCTCTTACTCGTTTTAGAAGAGTCAAGAGATTGTGGCAATCAACTGCCAAATTGGATCTCTGATTTGATCTTAATTAGATTTGATCTGATTGGATCCGATCTCATCCGGAGATTTGATTGGTCAAAGGTTGACCATAGCAGACCAATAGCGGAGCTGTCTGCATTGAGCTCGTAGCGGGGCTAGAGGCAGCTTCTGGCGAAGTCCGAAAGAAACCCTTTGGCGGAGCTGGAAGTCCTCTGTGGCGAAGTTGCGAGTTAGCTTCTTTGCGAGGCTTTGGATGGCTTCAAGGCGAAGTCGGGTGATACTAGCCTCTCAGGCGAGGCTATCCCTTTGGGCTCATGTAATGCTAAGTGTTAGCACCTTAGACCTGCTGAGGTCTGTTTAGAAACAATCCGGGTTCACTGTCTGCTTGCTGGATCAGTGGAGTCCAAGTTGCTTCCTTGTCCCTCGGAGATGGGTGAAAACTGGTCTTCAGCTCGTCTGTCACTTGTCTTTTGTAAATGTCAACAAGTTTAGACATTGTTCGGACCAATAAGAATCTTGTCTTTTTTAAGTGTCAACAAATTCATCTTCAAGAAGACTATTTTAATCCTAGGGTTTTTAAAAATGGATATCAATCAATTCACTTTCTAAACTAAACTTGGGTTGATTGAGAGATTAGCAAACTACAAATTGAGTTTAGTTATTCATCTTTTTTATTTTATTTTCAATTTTAGTTTTTAATGTGAAAAATTGCATGAAAGAGAGAAGAAGACAAATAATCGATCTCAGCAGAAAACAAAATTAAATAACAAAATTTAATAACAAAGAAGAAATGAGTAACCTTTATTTGAATGTCACTTCCAAATACAGCGCTCCTCTTCTTCTTCAAATATACTAAAAACGAAATTACAAGAATTTTTTGAAAGAGAAAATCTAAAGAAAAACCCTAAGTTCCCGTCTCTGGATGCCCCCTCTCTGTTGCTCTATAGGGGTATTTATAGTAGAGTCCCATTACAACTCCCCCACGAAAACAGGTAGCCATCCCTATCTAAATGCCCGCGAAAACGCGGCTATGGCCGCGTTTTCGCGGCTATAGCGTGGCCACTGGCTACACGTTTTCTTACGTGGCCTCCTTTGGTCTGTCCATCTGGGTTTCTCCTTCTGGATTCTGCATGCAGACTCTTTATCTTGAAAATTCGGGATAACTTGGGAAGCAAGTTATCATAAATCCAAAAAAATTTTAAAACGATTTTTATCTTTAAACTCTTCTTCTTTTATCTTTAGCCTTGTCCTGCAAGCAACTAGGGTTGAGCAGAAGTCCATCTCATCTTATCCTTTTCCTCTTCTTTTAGCAAATAGGAGTTCTATCTTATCCTTCCTTTTCCTCCCTTAGATTTTAAATAAAGAATTTAAAATCTAAGTTTAGATTAGGTTAGATAATATAGAAACTTCTAAATTACTACAATTTTTGCACATGGGCTTTTTGGGCTTCTGGGCTTCATTCAAGCTTTATTTCTTTATTTTTTTTTAATTACTCAAGGCCTGCACACAATAAATAATAAAACATTAGTAATAGTGCATAATTAAAAGAATAAATAGGGAAATATGATAGTAAATGTAGTGATAAATATGCACTTTTTACTACCTATCAAATTTCTTCAAGAAGGCCTTGACGAAATCATCCCATGTCGCGACAGATTCTACCGCCAAACTGTACAACCATTTCTTTGCTAAGTCCTTTAAGGAAAAGGAGATGAAACGTAACATAACGACATCGTCTCCTACCTGGGGTATACGCATCATGAGGCACACTTCTTCAAATTCTCTAACAAAGAAGTATGCGTCCTCCGATTCTAAACCATGAAACTTTGGGAGAGTACTGATGAATTGAGGCTTTAATTCAAAATTATTTTCATTTGCCTCAGGCAATTTTATTAAGATGGTAATGAAGTTCTGATTAGGTAAAATCTGTCCTGAAGTGACACCATCACAGGCTCTAGATGCAAGGGTATGGAAGTATTTCTGGTTAATTTGGAAGATACAGGATCTCTTACCCACTCTTGCATGCAGCACACCACAAACAACGTAAAAATAACAAACAAACGAAAAGATAAAATAAACAATAAAAGAAAGAGAAACAACCACAAGCCTTAGTCTAAGGTACCTGGACCTAGATGACTCCTAACTGACCAATTCTCCGGGGGAGGTTGTTGCAGGAACTCAACTATAAGCTAATCGGCCAAGAATTGGCAAAGCTCGGGGGGAGGTATTTGGGCGTGAGCCACGAGCCTAATTATGCCAAACCACGGAGCTTTCGAGAATTTGCCTCTCAATCCACTTTCCTTATACACCGATTTTGCAGGAGTATAATTCTTGCAATTTCAACCTTGGTTAATTTCTTAGTGAGTCCGAGATGTCCCTATGTCCAATGTCTATAATTTTTAGTTAAGGTTTGGGAAAGTGTGAGTACACTTGGAGATGGTTTTTTGGGGTAAGGAAGTTGATGAAATTCCCACCTTATCTTATTTATTTAAGATTTTGCCCTTAATGTCAATTGTGTAAGTGTACAGTTTATTCACAATAAGGTAACACTCAAAGCGATAAATCACTCCAAAATGTTGGTCCTATTCTATATGAATGCACACGTACCTTTTCTCCAGCACTCTTCAACAGAAATTGAAATGAATTGAAAAAGACACGTACCCTAAATGCAAAAGTCTAATCCAAATTTCAATTAAGCAACAAGTGAATTTCTATTAAGTTTATTACACATGTATAGGGTGAAGCATTCAATGAAACTAAAAAAATTTAGAAAGTAATTTTAGCGGCTTTCGGCAACCCTGCAAACGAGTTTATTAGTACTTCAATCGGAAAAACTCGCTTTTACATGAATTTTTCGGAGACAAATGAATACTCGCGCAATGTCCTTGGCCACCTCTTTTGCTTCCCATGGTAGTGAGCTCCTTGGTACTTCTCCTACACACAAAAATAAAGAACAATCTTTAGTAGTGAACAATAAAGTCGTTCCCTCCCCGGCAACGGCGCCAAAATTTGATCGGCAAAAAGCAAGCACAAGAATAAGTAAAAAGAGTGTAGGTCGATATTACTGTTTTTGCGATTCTTCCACAGTAGCGAAGTGGTTATACGGGTCGTATCCACAAGGAGGGAGAGCGATGGAAGCTTGATGCGGCTTCTTGTTCAAGAAAAGAGAAAGTTCTTTATTTTAAATAAAGAATTAGAAAATGAAAACAAGTTGGTTTCAAGAATTGTTTGAAAATGATTTGGGGATTTGTAAAGTTAGATTTCTTAATGGTAAAAACGCATGGCTAACTTTCTATAATTGCTTCACTAATCCCTAACTTCTTGAAGATGTAGCCTCACGATAGATCATAGGCAAGTAAAATCTTTATGCATAGGAACTATTCACATTGGGAATGAATGAAAGTCCTTCCTTTAACTTAGATTTGCACAGCAAAAAATTGGACATTTCCTTATCAAGATCCAATAGAAGACGAGATAAAGGAAGACACAAGTGCACTAATGGTATCGGCAAAGTTAAAAGGAAAACTCTAACTTACATCAACGAGTAAACCACACAACCCATAGATGATCAAAAACCCATTAAGCATGAAATATAAGAAGGTAAATATTTATAGGTAAGTTAGAGTTAGAACCCTCGTCTTAAAATGTCATAGCTCTCGTTTGCACAAAGCTTATTTGACACTATTGACTCATTTGGGTTATCAATCAAGTTATTAGAGATTAGTGGGTTAGTAGTTAGTTAGCCATGCAATGAAAGAGTTAGTTAGACATGCTTGAGAAGAGAAACAACAAAAGAGAAGAGGTAAAGAGAGGGAGTTACATTACAAGAAAACAAAAGAAAAGAAGTGAAGAGAAGGGAAGTTACACTACAATAAGGAAGTAAAAGTAAATGGTAAAGACAAGTAAATGAAAAGAAGAAAGAGAAGCAGTTACTTGTATTAGCTTGTCACCTTCAAACACAACACTTACACACACTTTCTCCTTCACTCTAATGGCTAAAACGAAAACTAGAAGAAGAAAAAAACAACAACTACAATTCCTAGCAACAAAGTAATAAATACAACTCTATTCTCTGGATATCTCTCAATTGAAGACCCCTGGGGGGTATTTATAGGCACGAGGGAAAAGGGGGCCATGGGCAACCCCTGGCCTAAAGCCTAGGCACTGGCACGCCAGTATGGCCGCGAAAACGCGGCCCTGGCCGCGTTTTTGCGGCCATGTCAGGCCGCGCACGCCAGTGTTTGGGCAAGGTGCTGTCCTGATTGTCTCATGTCCACTTGATCTCCTGAATTCGTGATTTGATGCCTTGGGCTGGCAAAATCTCTTCCCTAAAGTCAATGGCTACTTGGTAAGCCTTTAATCACCCGTTAATTGGTGATTTAGATTCTTCTTCTTCATATGCACACATGGACGGGATCAAGCAAGCAAAGAGTTATTAGCAGAATTTTACATCAAATAAATATGAGAATGTGATGAAAATTATACAAAATTAGAGACTAATCAATAAGAGACAAAAAATCAATCGCAAACTAAAAGATTTGTTTCAAGGTTTGAGCCACCGCTCTACGTCCCCGCCTTCACCACCGTGAAGGATTTCCAATCCACTAAAACTTTCCGCCAAAGGAATTACAACTACTATGGAGTACACAGCTCCTCAACAGACTCCTCTAGTCCAGAAGTAATGTAGCAACAATTATAATAAGCACTGGGTAATCAAAAGACCACAAACTCTCTCTTGAAAAACTTTTTTTTACAAAAACCCTAGAGAATAATATATAAGATTGAAGCTCAAGGTTTTGTAAGTGAAATTTAAAAATAGAAGAGAAATTTTCAGAACCAAAACTTGAAGAGAATTTCAGAAAATAAAAGCACAAAAAACTGAAATAAAAACATTTTCTCAAGTAAGCACAAAACTTTGAATCTTTAAAATTGTTATTGTGAAAACCTCTATCCTAATGACCCCTTTATATAGGATTTAGGAAGAGTAAACATAGAAAACATTTACCTGAATAAAAGAGAAATAAATTGACCCTCTAACACAGTTAACCCATTTTTTTAAATTTAAAAAATTTTAAAAAGATGTTAAAAAATAGCCTCCAGAAAATTAGCCATTACTGCCTTTTGGTCAACTTTGAGAACAGTATTCAGGCTGAAAAATGTCTGAATTTAGAAATAAGTATATAGAAATAATTTGTAGATATTTAAGTCTACATTCTACTGCAATTTGAATTAACTTAATATCATTTTAGAGTAGAAAGTTATAAATAACATACTGACAGCTGTCAAATCAGAAACTGTAAACTATTTTTAGAACAAGAACAGAGTTCAACCAAATATTTGACATCTTTAACATTTGAATCCAAAAATTATCATAGAATGAGAAATTTAGATCTGAAAGTTAGCTTTGAAATACAAGTTTAAATCATGTTATTTTTATATAATAATAAAAAGTTATGATAAGAAATGTAAAAGGGTGTCAAGCAGATCAGCAGAACTAAAACTGGTTCAAATCCAAAACCCGATATATGTACTTGAAATCCAAACCGGTTAAACCTAAAACCAAACATATTGAATTTGTGTGTGTGTATTTGAGCTTCAAACTTATATACTATTCTTTAACAAAACAAATTATATGAGTCTACAAGAAGGAGTCTCTGATAGTTGATGTTGAGCAATGTTTGAGCTAGACCCTAATATCCCATGCTTGAGAACTCTTGAGCCATCAATATCTGTATCAACCTGAAATTTATTTTTGAACTTCTATTAGTATCAAATAGCTTTTGTATGATTTGTTATCATCAAAACACATAACAAGGAGATTGTAATCTTTGGGCCAACAATCTTCCCCTTTTTGATGATGACAAAACATACAAGCTGTTAAATAAGATACAGGAAGGAGGTAAAAACTCCCCCTTAAATGATGCTCTATAAAAAAAACATATATGAGATAACCATGTACAAATCATGAAACCAAAATATGAAACCACAAATATTTTTCCCCTTTTTTGTGATACATCAAAAAGGATTCGTAAACAACCATGAAATCTCATCAATCAATAATACAAACATTTAGTTCACCACATATAAAAGAAAATCTGTTAAAATCAAGTGATTTAGTAAAAATATCTGCAAGTTAAAATTCAATAGAAACATAATCAATATCAATATCACCTTTCTCATAATGATCTCTAAGAAAGTGATATCGAATCTCTATGTGCTTAGTCTTACTATGTTAATGTGCATTTTTAGTCATGTGAATAATACTAGTATTATCACAAAATATTTTAACATGTTCATAACGTAAATCATAATCAAGGAGAGTGTGCTTCATCCAAAGGACTTGAGCACAACAAGCCCCAGCCGTAACATTCTCTGCCTCGGTGGTTGAGAGGCCTACAGAATTTTGTTTCTTGGAAGACCATGAAACAAGATAATTTCTTAAAAATTAACATGTTCCACTAGTACTCTTCTTATCCACTCTACAACCTGCATAGTCAGCATCCGAAAAACTCATCATTGAAAATTGTCCAGTCTTCGGATACCATAGACCCATCCCAATAGTGCCCTTATGGTATTGAATAATGCGTTTACCCAATCAAGTGGGACTCTTTAAGACAAGATTGGAATCTAGCACAAAAACATACACTAAACATGATATCTGACCTACTAGCCGTTAAATACAACAAACTACCAATCATGCTTCTATAAAGTTTTATGTCTACACTTTTACCTTGTTCATCCTTGTCAATTTGGTTGTGGTAGCCATGGGAGTTTTGCTAGTCTTTGACCCTTCAAGTCTAAATTTCTTTATGAGTTCCTTTGTGTACTTGACTTGACTTATAAAGATCCCATCACTCCTTTGCCTGATTTGGAGTCCAAGGAAGTAGTTTAGCTCTCTCATCATAAACATTTTAAACTCATTCTGCATATATGATTCAAACTCTTTGCAAAGTATTTCATTAGTAGATCTAAAATTTATATCATCAATATAAATTTGAACAATAAGAATGTCACTATCAACATGCTTAGTAAACAAAGTAGTATCTACTTTACCTTTAACAAAACCATTTGAAAGAAGAAATGTTAAAAGTCTTTCACACCAAGCTCTAGGAGCGTGTTTTAAACCATATAAAGCTTTTTCTAGCTTGAAAACAAAATTTGGATGTATCGGATCAACAAACCCGAGAGGTTGTTCAACATATTCTTCATCTTCAATAAAACCATTTAAAAATGTACTTTTGACATCCATTTGAAAAAGTCTGAAATTTTTATAAGAAACAAAAGTAAGTGTGATCCGTATAGCTTTGAGCTGTGCTACGGGTGCAAAGGCTTCCTCAAAATCGATTCATTCGATTTGGATATAACCTTAGGCCACTAATCTATCTTTATTCCTAACAATATTTTCTGACTCATCCAACTTGCTCCTAAAAAGCTATTTAGTACCAATTGTTGGTCTATCACGGGGTCTAGGAGCAAGATGTCAAACTTGGCTACGCTCAAATTGATTGAGCTCTTCTTACATTACAAGCAACCAATATGAGTCGCCTTCGGCTTCGAGGATATTTTTGGGTTCAATATAAGAAATGAAAGCATAATAACCACACAAATCATGGAGTTTGGAGCGAGTAGATACCCATTTGATACATCACCTATGATGAGATCTTTGGGATGAGTTGTAGCGTATCTCCAATCTTTTGAAAATGGTTGAGATGGTTCCACTTCATCCTCTTGAACTTCACCATTAAGTTTTTGCTTGTCTTCTTGGGTGGGTGAGTCCTTCAAGGATATTTTCTCCATGACTTCACCTAAAGTGTCAATCTCTACAACATTCCTAACAAAAGCATCAGATTCTTCAAACTAAACATGCATAGATTCTTCAATTGTAAGAGATAATTTATTGAACACTCTATAAGTTTTGCTAGTATTAGAATAACCAACAAAAATTGCTTCAAAAGTCTTAGCATCAAATTTACCCAAGTTATCTTTGGTGTTCAAAACAAAACATTTGCATCTAAAACTCTAAAATACGAAACATTTGATTTTCTTAAATAATAGATTTCAAAAGAAGTTTTGGAAGAATTTTTACAATAATAAATTCTGTTCGATATATAGCATGTGGTGTTTATGGCCTCGGCCCATAAGTATTGAGGGAGCCCTCATTCACTACTCATAGTCTAAGTCATTTCTTAAAGAGTCTGATTCTTCCTTTTAATGACTCCATTTTGTTGTGGAGTTCTAGGAAATGACAACTCATACTTAATTTCATTTTCTTCACAATAAGTAATAAAGGATTAGTTGATGAACTCACCACCTCTATCATTTCTTATGCACAAAATCGAAAAACCTTTTTCATTTTCAACCCTTTTTCGAAAAACATTAATGTGAAAAAGCTTGATCTTTATGTTCCAAAAAGAAAATCCATGTAAAATAGGAAAAATCATCAATTAAACAAAAACATACCTATTTTCATTCAAACTTTTAGCTTTAGTAGGACCAAACAAATCCATGTGGGTCAATTCTAATGGCCTAGATGTCATGATATCCTTGATTGGTTTGAAAGAGGACTTGGTTTGTTTCTCAAGTTGGCACGCATCATAAATGCGGTCCTTCTCAAACTTCAAGCAAGGAATACCCTTCACCAATTCTTTAGAATTGATTCTAGAAAGATGGTCAAAAGATACATGTCCAAATCTTCTATGCCATAACCATGAATCCTCATTAAAAGTATTTAAACATTTAGTTTTGCAATCTAGATTTTACATATCAATAATATAAACATTATTTTCATGAAATCTGGTGAGAATACAATAATTGGTTTTACAATTAAAAATGTTACAAGAAGATTCATCAAAAATAACTTTAAAACCACGATCACATAGTTGACTAATACTAAGTAGATTATGTTTAAGACCATCAACTAAAACAACATTTTTAATTAAAGGAGATGTACCAATCTTGATATTACCTATACCGATGATGTTGCCTTTGGAATCATCTCCGAAGGTGACGGTGCCACCTTCAACACACCTTGATAGGGTTGCAAAATTGTTGATGTCCCATGTCATGTGCCTTGAGCAACCACTATCAAGGTACCACTGGTCCCTACGTCTTGGAGCCTTGGTGTGTACCTATATCAAACAATGAAGTTGTTGACTTTGGTACCCATATTTTCTTAGGTCCTTTTACATTAGTAGTTCGAACCCAAACATGATTATTGGTACCATTTATACGATCATAACAAAATTTAGCTAGATGACCATTTCGACCACAATAAGTACATTTATAAAATATCCTATATTTGAAAGCATGATGTGCATGATGAACATGTAGTTTATGAGCATGGTGAACATGTGGTGAATGAACATGCTTGGTGTGTGTGAGAGCATGTATAGTATGAACGTATTTCTTTGAAGTATTTTTCTTTGAAAACATGTCTTCTAATTTAGCGTTGTTAAACTCACATTTTTTTTAAAACATTTCCTAAATAGTTGATTTTAGTTTTTAAGATAGAAATTTCATTTTCATCAATCTTGAAAAACTTTGCTTTACATGAAACCTTGTATGCATCAAACTCCCTTTGTGTTGATAAAAGAGTGGAAGACAAATCATTTTTTCTTTGGAAAGAATAATAATTTTGTTTTGAAGAACTTCATTTTTTTTTCATTGTTTGACAATTTTTCTTTAAAGAATCATAATTAACTAAAAATTCTATAAAAGCATTTAATAAATCCTCTTGAGTTACTCCACTATTATCAAAAGATGGTTCAAAATTTACCTTGGGTGTGTTTACTATAAAACACACGTTCGCAGTGTCCACCTCCACTTCAGATTCACTTTCTGAATCCCAAGTGGCTTTGAGAGCTTTCTTCATAAATGGTTCTTTTGCTTGATAGACGAAGATATCTTGTTTCAGAAATCTGGAAATTCGGCCATGATATGTTCAGGTTTCCGACAGTTGAAGCAAATGATTTTCTTTTTCTCCTTTCCTTGCCGTCGTCTCCCATGCTTGTATTTTCCCTTATTGTTGCTCTTATTACATTTCTTACGAGGAGAGATAGCTCTTCATCTTCTTCTTCTTCTTCTTCGTCTTCATCGTCGGAGATGGCGGGAGTGGACTTGAAAGCGATAGTATTCTTCTTTTGTGGCGCCATTTCTTCTCTTACTGCTTTTTCTATCTCCTGGGTCTTAAGGTTGGCGATAAGATCAATGAGCTTCATCTCATCTTTATCGTTCAACTCTTGTGGTAGCTTTGACTTCCCAAGACGGTGGAAGTGCACGAATGACCTTTCGGACCTTTTGATCATTGTTGATTTCATCACTTAGAGAAGTAAGACCATTAGTTATTTTAGTAAACTTCGTAATCATGTCATCAAAAGACTCATTTTCATGCATTTTAAAGTTTTCATATTGGGAACACAAGAGATCAATTTTAGCTCTGTTGATTTGTGAAGTTCCCTCATGAGTGACCAATAACTGTTGCTAAATCTCATTGGCGAATTTGCAGTGAATGACCCTTGTCATGTCATCCTAATTTAATGCTAAAAACAAGGCATTTTAAGCCTTTGAATTAGCCTCATATTCCCTGGAGGCAAGATTGGACCAAGTGCCCTCCTCACCGGTGGGTGCATTATAGGGTTTGGTCACCGGCTTTGCAACCCAGCATCCTAGAGATTGCAAAAATACAGTTATCCTACTTTTTCCTATGGGAAAGTTAAGGCCATCAAACTTGGGAGGGGTCAATACTGTCGGTCATCTTTACTAGTGGATGAATGAAGAAATTTATAGAATGATTAGCAAATTAGGATCTCTCTAAGGATCTTAAGCCAAAAACTAGAGATCTTACTGTGATACCAATTGAAATTATACATAGAGGGGGGTGAATAGGTGTAAGGCAAATCAAATCAAAATTCAATGCAAAATAAAAATGAGATGATGCAAACGATCACTCAAAGAAAGATTAGAAGCCATATACCCCGTGAAGGGTTCTTAACTTCTTCCTCGTGATTCCTCTAAATAAAAGTTTGAGGTGCTCAATGCAATCTTATTGTAGGAGTATAGATCGACAATAAATGAATAAAAATAAAGTAGATAAAAGAGACAAGAAATTAATTGCAAACAAAAAGATTTGTTTCGAGGTTCAAGCCACCGCTCTACGTCCCCGCCTTCACCACCGTGAAGGATTTCCAATCTACTAGAACTTTTCACCAAAGGAATTACAACCACTATGGAGTACAAAACTCTCTAACACGCCCTCTACTCCAGAGGTAGTGTAGCAACAATTACAATAAGCACTGGGTGATTAAAAGACCATAAACTCTCTCTTGAAAAATTTCTTTACAAAAACCCTAGAGAATAATATAAAGATTGAAGCTCAAAGTTTTGTAAGTGAAATTTAAAAATAAAGAGAGATTTTTAGAACCAAAACTTGAAGAGAATTTCAGAGAATAAAAGCACAAAAAGCTGAAACAAAAACTTTTTCTCAAGTAAGCACAAAACTTTGAATCTTTCAAATTGTTGTTGTGAAAACATCTATCATAATGACCCCTTTATATAGGATTTAGGAAAAGTAAACATAGAAAACTTTTATCTGAATAAAAGAGGAAGAATTGACCCTCTAACACAGCTAACCACGTTTTTTTTAAATTTAAAAACGTTTTAAAAACATGTTAAAATATAGCCTCAAGAAAATTAGCCATTACTGCCTATTGGTCAACTTTGAGAACAGCATCAGGCTAAAAAACGTCCGAATTCAAAAATAATTATAAAGGAATAATTTATATATATTGAAGTCAAAATTCTACTGCAACTTGAATCAACTTAATATCATTTCAAAGTAGAAAATTATTAATAAAATACTGACAGGTGTCAAATCAGAAACTGTAAACTATTTAAGAATAAGAATAGAGTTCAACAAATATTTGACATCTTTAATATTTTAATCCGAAAATTATTATTAAATAAGAAATTTAGATCTAAAAGTTATCTTTGAAATGCAAGTTAAATCATGTTATTTAAACATAAGAATAAAAAGTTATGATAAGAAATGTAAAAGGTTGTCAAGCAGATCAGCAGAACTATAGCTGGTTCAAATCCAAAGTCCGATATATGTAATTGAAATCCAAAACCAGTTAAACCAAAAATCAAATGTATTGAATTTGTGTGTATTTGAGCTTCAAACGTATATACTATAACAAAATAATTATATGAGTCTACAAGAAGGAGTCTCTGATAGTTGATGTTGAGCAACGTTTGAGCTAGACCCTAATATCCCATGCTTGAGAACTCTTGAGCCATCAATACATATATCACCCTGAAATTCATTCTTGAACTTCTATTAGTACCAAATAGCTTTTATATGGTTTGTTATCATCAAACACATAACCCGGGATTGTAACCTTTGGGCCAACATATTCAAGATTGGAGTTGTGATCAATTTGTTCTTCAACTTTTCAAATGCAAATGCACACGCTTCAGTGTACACATACTTTTCTCCTTTTCTGGAGAGCTTGGTCAATGAAGCCTCAATTTTGGAAAGCCTTGTACAAACCTTCGATAATTCCCGGCTAATCCAATGAGGCTTTTGATTTCTGCTAGTGACTTCGGAACTGGCTAGTCCTTTATTACTTGAATCTTGCTGGGGTCCACTGAGATTCCTTCCTTCAAGACAACGTGATCCAAGAATGCTATGCTCTCAATTCAGAACCCACATTTTCTTAGTTTGGCATTGAGCTCCTCCTGTTGAACTGTCTGCAAACTACACTTAGATGTTATGTATGCTCTTCTTCGTTCTTAGACTATACCAAAATGTTGTCGATGAAAACCACCATAAATTTGTCCATGTAGGGTGAGAAGATGCGGTCTCAAATCCATAAAAACCTCAGGAGCGTTAGTCACTCCAAATGATATAATTAGGAACTCGTAATTACTATAATTAGTCTTAAATGATGTCTTCTGGATGTCTTCCTTTTTCACCTTCAACTGGTGATACCCTGACTGTAGATCCAGCTTCGAAAATACTTGGGCTCCGTGGAGTTGATCAAAGAGGGTACTTGTTCTTAATGACGACTTTGTTCAATTCTTTGTAGTCGATACACAATATTTTGCCATCGTCTTCTTGTTCGCCAATAACACCGGTGCTCCCTAATGTAACACCCTGCTCTCGGAATCGTACTTAGTTCGTATTCTGATTTTTTTATCATATTTTTTGATTTGCTTCCCGTAATTTTTTTAATTTATGAATATTTATGCGATCGTTTTGCATTGGATTCAGATTCGTTGGACTCGGAGTCAGCCCCATTCTGAATTGGGAACCCGATCCAAGTGTATTACTCGATTTGGTCATTTCAGTAGTCAGATTTGATCGATTTCAGTTTCAAATATCATTTTCTAATATGCTAGATTACTTATGATTATTTAGAATTTTCCTGAATTAAATTGAAAATCTTCAAAACCGGTATCGACCAGTGCCACTGATCGATTCTCAGATTTTTTATTTACAAACAGAGGTGAATTTTTAGAAATAGCTTCCATAATGTTTCTTAAAATCACATTTCTATCTAAATATATTTTTGAGATTTTTCTGAATTTATCAAAATTCCACCGTATTTGGTGTCGGCCTGTTTCGTTGGTTGATTCTAAGATTTTTAGTTTATCATTGAGTTGAATTTCTAGAATTCGTTTTTCACATTATTTTTAGAATCATATTTTTAGCTAGCTTAATACATTTTTAGAGATGTTTCAAAATTTATCGAAGTTTGACAGGCTTTGGTGTTGACTGGTATCGCCGGTAGATTCCAGAATTTTTAATTTAAAAATTAGATTTTATTTCTAAAAATTAATTTCATATTATTCCTTAGGGTGATGATTTCTTTCTTTGGTTATTTTTGGAATTTTTCTGGTGCAGTCGATATTTCACGGCATTATTATAATATTAATATTTTAAGAATCTTTTCATTTCTTTCCTTCTTTCTTTCTTTCTTTTCCCCGATCACTGCACCGGTGTCCACTCACCCCACATGGATCCGGTCCCATCAACACCCACTCCTATCATTTTCTATCAATCACCCTCTCTTTCTTTTCTTTTCTTTTCTTTTTCTTTTTTCCTTTCTTTCTTTCTCTCCTTTCTTCATCTTTCTCTTCTTCTTCTTCTTCATTTAGCCAATGCCCAGGCCCGAGCCCACTCTGCGCAACCTCGGCTAGCTTGGCCGGCGACCTAGGCTAGCGGCGGGCCCAACTCAACCCCCAAACTCCAACTTCCTTTACTCCATCTCCATCTCCTTCTATTTTCCCAAACCACCACCATCTCCACCTTCTTCTTCTTCAAATTACCATCACTACCACCAAAATTCCTCCTCCTCTACCTTAATCTCAACTCCCACCACCTTCTCCTCTTCCCATCTCCTCCAATTCCACCACCCCTCTCTCCAATTTTAACATCTCCACCAAAGCCACCACCACCTCCCTTTTCTTCTTAAAATCCAACCCCAAAACCATCTCACCCCTCCTCCTTTAGTTGACCGGCACCACTGTTGGCCACTGGTGGCTGGCGACACCCGCCGGCCTGCTTGGCTCACGGCTAGACCGTGGGCCCCCCGGAGGGAGCAGGGCGTGAGCAGAGAGGGGAGGAGCCCCTCTCTACTCACTCTATCTCTCTCCCTCTCTCTTTCTCTCTCTATATTGTCCCTCTCTCTATCTGTATCTCTCTCTAAAAATCTATTTGTCTCTCTCCATTTCTCTCTCTAGCTCTCTTTCTCTCTAGATCTCTTTTCTGACTAGCTCTCTTTCTCTCTCTAAAGCTTTCTCTCTCTTCTTTCTCTCCTCTCTCTTAATCCTCTCTTTCTCTCTATAAATATAAATATATTTTTATATATTTGGGTGGCGGGCGGCGTGTTCTTAACTCTGAGATTTCACGGCATTTTTAGAGATTAGGCGAGTGCCCTCATCTCTTTTGGGTTTTCCCACTTCGTCGGGCCAACGAATATTTTATTCCGTATTTTTATGATATTTTGTATTGGGCTATGCCCTTGTATTTGTATGTGGCTAAGTGCCGATTGTACATGTATATACCTGTGATGAATGTTTGTACAAGGATAGTTTTTTTCTATACATATACCATGCCTGCGATGTTGCTCACTACTATCTTATTACATACATGTGATTGACACTAACATTTTCGCAGGTACTATACCTAGCCTTCGAGCTGCTTTCAGCCTCCGGCTTTCTATACCCAGCCTTCGGGTTGCGTTCAGCCTCCGGACTTCACTACTCACGGTAGTCTAGATATTATCACGCTTATATGTATGCTTGTGTGGTACTAACATTGCAGGTACCCTATACCATCTCTAAGTTTCTGCTTACTTCGGGCTAGCTACCCATTTGGTTTTAGGCATGCACCCTTATGGGTTTCGTGGTAGCTACTGAGAGTGCGCCTAGACCCCGAGTGTACTTTAGCCCCGTGCTCTCTTGTCCATTTCCTCGAAAGAGGAGTGCGCTTAGACCGTCAGTTCTCTCAGGTCCGCCTGGGTGAAATGCTTAGTGCTCAGCGCTTTATAACTAAATTCGTCTAAACGAAATTCTACTGAATTTTAGACTCGGCATTTAAGCCTCCAGTAGCTCTGTCAGGCGCTCTAGTGTTAAACACTGTTTGCTGTCCATACCTCCAGTTTGCTTAGCTCCGCTTGGATGTTTGCTTACTTACTAATTACCTGCTCGCCAGTTTATCTTTTCTTCCCTTACTATTTGTGAAAAGTTTAAAAATCTTATTTATACCATTTTTTCTAAAACTACATGGTTTTCTGGTATTTGTACCACTCTCATATATTGGTACTATTTTTCTGTATCATTTGACGTGCTTACATATACCATGCTATCTCGTCACCTGCCTGATATAACCCTCATGTCATGTTATCACCTGACATCCGGCATGACGCACCTGACTCTTATAATTATCACGATAACGGGAATGATGACTTGACATCTTGACTACATCTTGATATATTCTAGTGCAAACCTGTAACCCTCGGTTCTAGTTACTGGTACTTTCTAATAGTGATCGATATGGTATAAATACCTATTCTGGTAGTCTAAACTAAGTCTATTTTAACTCTAATAAAATTTTCTAATATTTCAGAATTTTCTTGATTTTTCAAAAAATTCTAAATTAATTGAAGTTCTCGAAATTCGTGACCCATCTGTGTCGTTATGCGACTTTTGGATTTTTAATTTGCAATTGGGGATGAATTTCATGAATCTGATTTCTCAATAATGCTTCAAATAATATTTGTTATTTAGGAATTTTTAGGAATTTTTCTGAATTAAATAGGAATTTAATTGAGTTAAGAAAAGGCAAAATGAAAATAAATAAAAATAAAAAATATTAAAAAAAATAAACCCTATAATAATTCTTCCAAGTTTTGAACCCTTGATCTCCTAATTCAAACCCGCAAGCTCCCACCACTATGCGTCATTAGCATATGATTTAATAGCCCAAGCCTATTTATTTAAACCTCCCTTTAACCCCCCCCCCCCCCCCCCCCATCTTCTCCAACTTCCCCCACTCTCTCTAACTTCTCCCACACTTTATCCTCCTCATTCTCACTCACCCAAACTGAACCCATTACTCCTCCTACGTAGCCTAACTCTCAGGAGGGCTTAGGGGGTGTGTGGTGCCTATAAAAGGGATATCTCACCATCTCAGGTCACTTGCAAAACTTAAACTTCTTTTTTTTTTTTCTTTCACTACACTATCTCTTCGTCTTTCAAACATGGCGAGATTCTGAAGTGCCGGATGAGGGAGAAAGATTCAGACTGAAGGCAAGCATTCCAGGTATTTATTTTGCATTTTTGTAGAATTTAGTTCGTTGTGACATTTCACCGAACATATAGTATGCGTTACATGTTAGCTTTAATTTCACCATGTAAAACACATGCTACAATCACAATAAAATTTTGTAGAACCCCTAGGATATACCTCCTAATTATCATGATTTTTAATTTATTTTTAGAGATTTATTTTTCAATCAAAAAAAAATAAAAGGGCTGGACTGTGCTGTGCACTACACTGTGCACAGCACAGTGCGGACCAGCCAGGTCTGGCCTAAGCCAGACCCGACCGGGTCTGTACTGGGCACACACCCAGTCCAGGTCTGTGGTTATACAGACCCAGGTTTGGGTCTGTTTTACAGACCCGACCCAATAAAAAAGGAAAAAGAGAAAAAGGAAAAGAAAAGAAAAGAAATAAATAAAATAAAATAAGTAGAAAAATTGTAGCATTTACTGTAGCAAACTAGACCCAAGCCCATTACTATAACAGACCCATTACTGTAGCAACAGACCCGTTAAGTTTTTTATTTATTTTTATTGATTTTTAGGTTTATTTTAATTTAGAAAATTTCAGAAAATTCACAGAGAATTTCAGAAAATTCACAGAAAATCACAAGCTAAATTTCAAACTCGTAAAATTATTTTGATGTAATATTACTTAGAATAACATGAAACTAAATATTTTTATAATTATTATTCAATGATAATTTATTTTAAAATGATCAATAAATTCCTAAATAGCACAAAAAAATATTAAATTCATATTCAGTAAATTCATAATTCAGTAATATGCAAATATTATACATCAATTTATTAGTTTATGTATATATTTAAGTATGAAATTATATTTTTAATTAGTTGCTATAAATTCAAAATTGAATTATTTGAAAATATTAACCATCCAAAATTATAATAAATAGTTAAAAAATAAATTATCACTTAACTTATCACTGAATAAATAACATGTCAAGTCTCTATTTAATTCACGTAATATTTAGGCCGTGAATTTTACCTAGAGCCGTTTGCAGTTACGGGAATTCAAATTCCAACAATATCAGGTAAGTACACACACTCTCTCTCCTTTGTGTCCCTTTGTTAGTTTATAAATTCCTTTCCGATCTCAATTTTCATATCCTTCTCTGATCATATGTATTGTAAGACATACATGCATAGGATGTTTGATACATAAATGATCATTCAAGTATAATTATAAATTAGTAAATATTGTGCAAGTAAGTTGACGTCACCCTATGTCATGATTAATATTTTATGATTATGTCTACATCTTAATACACTAGCATCACTTATACTATTATGCATTTGTCACTCATTTTTGTCACTATGTTCTATTTTTCTAAAATTTTGATATGTAATGTAACTAATATTTGACACTGAATACTCTTGATACTGGTCCCTAATCCTGTCACGCTGAGTCACACATTATCTTACATTTACATTGATTAATAAAATTAATCAAGTCGGGGTTATTGGGGGAGACTGTAGTAGGGAAAATCCAGGGATGTGTGCTTGGAAGGGCGACCCCTTGTGGGTTTGGATTCCACACGTGATCTTGTTATTTATGCGCGCTCCTATTATTACATGTTACATGATATCTGAGTACAGTGAACTGTTTCTCCTTGCTATTAGGATGCACTAACGCATCACTTATTTGATATGTAGTTGTCCTGTGGGATGGGGCACAGGATAGCTGCATTAGTTAAGATAATAAAACATACTAAACTGAAAATTATCATTTATGATATGGATATTCTTGATTACATGATGTTCCTGGACTTACCATATGGTTCTTAACTTGTTATCTTGAGAACTTGTGACCTGATGATTATGATATATGACATTACTCGTTCAGGGTGCTTCATGCTCATTATATACATGTCATAGTATACATACATGATCTTATTTCACCTGATTGTTCTGTTACTCTCATTGGTATCTTACCTGTCAGTTTATATTACCGTCAGATTTATGATTCATTGATTCCAGTGCTATATTTATATTGCCCTTTACTTTCACATTTCTATATTATTGTTTCTTCTTCTCGTGTGTGCACTTGCTAGTCCGCTTCTGATGGACCTTGATTTTTCAGCATCAGAGCGTGAGGAGATTGGCGAGCCACTATTTGAAGGAAACCAGGAAGACTATTAGGCATGAGTCCGAGTTTTTTATCTTCGTATTTTGGCATTTTGTCTTGTTATGATGTCCCGATGCCAAAATTGTATCTTTCTTTTATTTCTGCTTTGTTATATTTCAATCTTGTATCCACAAAGACTATTGTAGATGTATGTCTTTTATGTGAAATGAAACTTCTGGTTGTCTTTTGAATATGTGTACGAGAATTTGGCTCATTTACTACAGTGTAAGGTATTCACAGAAGAGATTTCTCTCTTCGTGAGTATTTGTTGGCCATCATCACGTACCCGTATTCTGTATTTTAGGAAGTGGGGCGTGACAAAAACGTACTCTTGATACACCTGTACTCCTGATATTCTTGGTTTGTTCCTACTCTCATTCCCGAAATCTGATAATTATCTAATAAACTATAAAATAGGACAACTTATATTGGGTCAGGAAAAACTTACAGATATCATATATGTTTGTGTTTACAGTGGTACTAGATATGTTGTGCAACTAAATCTTTTGGTTCGACCTGAGGGCCCCCAGGTGACCGAGGGAGTACTGGCTCCCTTCTTCTTCGTACCATTTTAAAAAAGGGCATCCTATAAGACCCTCCTATACACCTTGTGGTTGGTTCCGTAGACCAGTAATGAAACATCCTAGGCCGTGGTCCCGGGTATGCATGGGACCAGTTGTAAACTTGTTAGTTGATACCCCTGTTGGTTTCCAATAACAACCTTACTTTACTCAGATGTGGATATATGTGTGCTAGGATGCTAGTTCACATATCTAGACATCTGCATAGGACGAGTAGTAGTAAAAAAATAAAAGATGCCAACTATGTATCCGTTGTATATTTTGCCGTGTTTGCTTCCATCGGGTTTTACTTCGGATTTCTGATTTTATGATTGTTATATTATAGTGCTTACATCATGCCTTGTCACTTATATTCTGTTCCACCAGTCTCCTGATCTTATCTTATTATACCATGTGTATTTTGTTGGCCGAAGGTTACAATCACCCAGGTTTAGAGTTTTGATGATTACAAAATATATATAGTTATTTGTACTAATCATGTTTAAGTATTTAAGATTATTTCAGGGTTCTATGGTTGCAAAGAGTTTCTTCCCTAAAGGAAGGTGGTGTTGACTCAAGATGACTCAAAACGGGATCAAGAATTCAAGTTATTCAACGATGAATTTGAAAAAGCCTGATTGAAGATCTTATAGTCTCCTAGACCCTTGTAAGAATTTAGTTTGTTAAAGAGTAAGGATATGAAAGTAGTGATCAAGAAGTAACACACACAAAAATACATTTTTCAAAATACTAGTTTTTGGTAATGTTAGTTTTGGTGCATATTTGGTTAATATACATATTTCACAATTTTTCAAAATTTTATATCAAAGTTTAGAACATGTATTTTATCTCCTATACTATGCTACTCAACCCTCAAACCATTGAAAAATACTTTAAAAATATTTTCATATTCAAAAAAAAAAAATCTGTTTTTAAAGTATTTCGGGCCATTTCGGTCGACCGGCTGGTCAACCATAACTATTTTCGGCTACAACGGTCGACCGGAGCCTTGTGGCCATGGACGTGCACGCTGTGCACATCTGTCGGTCGACCGCGACGGTCGACCATCGAGCCCTGCGGTCGACAGACCGGTCGACCGACTACATGACGCTTGCTCTCGGGTTTTGCCGGTCGACCGACATTTCATATTTCTATTTTAAAAATGACCGCGGTTGACCGTCCGGTTGATCGGGCCAACGACTCTTTTGCCAAGTGGCTGGCCAGTCGATCGGCAGCTGTCCAGATTGCTCCAGCGGCTATATTGTGGATCTGTTATATTTTTTATAGATTCCAATGGCTATTTCTTATTTCCAAGTGATTAAACTCGCCCCTAATGACCTAGTGTCACTTATGAATAGTATTTAGCCATTCTCTATAAATAGAGGTCATTGGTCTTTGGTTTTTCACAAGAAAAATATCCAAGTTTCAAGTTTTCAAGAGAAGAAGTGTTTCATTGCTTTTCATTTTCAAAGTTCTTTCAATTGCAAAAATTTTCAATTGGTTTTCAAGTCTTCTTAACTTCTACTACTGAAATTTTTCTCTCACTTTACTTCTTGAGCTAAAAATCATACTCCACTCTATAGAAGTTGTAAGAGAGAGTTTGTAGTCTTTCTAGATCACCAAGTGATATATACTCTTTGGGTTGTGGTTCCTCTTGTGTGAGGATTGTATTGTTAGAGTTGGGAACTCCGGTCTTGTGTAGACCATTGAAATCGCTTGGGTGTAAGGTTCCTGTGTGAAAGTTTCCTTTATGGATTTAGTGAAAATCCTTTATAGTGGTGAAGGCGGGGATGTAGAGTAGTGGCTCGAACCTCGAAACAAATTCTATTGTGTTTGCGATTATTTTCCTTCTTACTCTTTGTTGTTTTACATTCTTATACTTGTGCAAACACTTGCTTTGTCTTCATTATTGCATTCATTTCATATTCTTGCATTTTTAGTCTATACTCATATCAACAAGGAAGTAATTAAGCACCTCAACTCATAATCTAGAGAAATCAAAGAGGAGAAGTTCTAAAGCGCTTCTCGGGAAATTCGGCTTCAATTTCTGGTTTTGCGTGACCGCTTGCATCATTCATCTTAACTTGTTTAAAAAGAGCATTGATTAGCATTAACACCTATTCACCCCTAGGTGTTTTTTAATTGGTATCATAGCTTTGGTCTTTAGGTTCTTGGCTTAACATCCTTAGAGAGATCCTAAATTGCTAATCATATTTTTCATTTTCCATCCTCATATACTTTAGTAAAGATGGCCGAAGGTATGAAGACCCTACCCAAGTTTGATGGCCTTAACTTTTCCATATGGAAGGTTAAGATGACCGTAATTTTGCAATCCTTAGGAAGCCGAGTTGCAAAGGCGGTGACTAAACCTTTTAGCGCACCCCTTGGTGATAAGGATACTTGGTTCGATATTGTCATGAAAGAGTTTGACGCAAATACGAGGGCACACTATGCCTTACTTCAAGCTCTTAATGACCATGACATTGCTAGAGTCATAAATTGTAAATCCGCATATAAGATTTGGACTCACCTCTTAGTCACTCATGAGGGAACATCACAAGTAAAGAGGGCTAAAATTGACCTCTTACGTTACCAATATGAAAACTTCTGCATACAAGAAAATGAATCTATTGATGATATAGTTACTAAATTTAAAAAAAAATTACTAATGATCTTGCTTCTCTAGGTGACGGCATCGATAATGATCAAAAGGTGAGGAAAATCATTCGTGCATTCCCACCTTCTTGGGAAGTCAAAGCTACAATCTTGAAGGAGCTCAACGATAAGGAGGAAATGGAGCTCATTGGTCTCATTAGGAACCTCAAGACCCATGAGATGGAAAGAAAGGCTAGGGAAGAGATGGCTCCTCCAAAGAAGAAAACAATCGCTTTCAAAAGCTCCTCCACCTACTCTCACAAAGATGATGAGGACGAGAATGATGAAGATCTTTCTCTTCTTGTGAAGAATGTTCGGAGAATGTACAACAAGGCAAAATTTCAAAATAGAAGGAAATAGCAAGGAAAGGAAGAAAAGAAAATCATTTGCTTCAATTGCCGAAAGCCAGGGCACATCGTTGCGGAATGCCCGAAAAATAAGGGCAAACCCTCCACCTCCGAGAAGCCATACAAGAAGAAGGCCTTAAAGGCTACATGGGATTTGGAAAATGAATCTGATGAAGTAATTGACATGACCCACATGTGTTTCATGGTAAATGAGAACACAAATAAGGTAACTCCCGAATCATCTATTGACAATTGTGAATTATCTATGGATGAATTAGGAGAAGCTTTTGAAGAACTATCTCAAAATTATGATTTTCTTAAAAAATATTTAAAATGAAAAAGGAAAATGAAATTCTTAACCACCAAGTTTTTATTCTCACGAAAGAAAAAGATGAACTATTTTCAACTCTCACATCTACTCAAAAGGATTTTGATGTTTATAAAATCTCTTGTAAAGCAAAATTTCCTCAAATAGATAAAGATGAGATTTTTCACGTTTAAGAACAAATTAACTCTTAAGGGAAAGTTTTAAAGAAATGTGAATTTGATAAATCTAGATTAGAGGCTATGTTTCCTAAGAAATATATCCCAAAGAAACAATCACATGCTACACACACCCATGTTCATAAATCACAACATTCACAATCACATCATGCTAAACACCCAAAACATGTTCACGCTCCATACACTCATCATGCATTCATGTATGGTAAAATTTATGCATGCACATATTGTGGCCGAAAGGGTCATTTGGCTAAATTTTGTTATGATAGAATAAATGCAACTAATAATCATGTTTGGGTTCATAATGCTAACATTCAAGGACCCAAGAAAATTTGGTTACCAAGTCAACGAATTTGTTACATGATGTAGGTACACTCTAAAGCTCTAAGACGTAGGGATCGGTGGTATCTTGATAGTGGTTGCTCAAGCACATAACATGTGATATCAATAACTTTGCAACCCTATCAAGATGCCATGAAGGTGACACCGTCACCTTCCGAGATGACTCCAAAGGACAGATTGTTAGTATAGGTAACATTAAACTTGGTTCATCTCCTATAATTAAAATGTTGCTTTAGTTAATGGCCTCAAGCATAATCCCTTGAGTGTTAGTCAACTTTGTGATAAAGGTTTTAATGTAATTTTTGATAACTTAGCTTGTAATGTTTTTGATAGACAAACTTGTTGGCCCAGAGGCCATCACTCTAGTTTTGATGATGATCAACTCATGTAGTTATGTTTACTAATTATCTTGTGATGTTTAGTTTTAGATCATTAATCAAGATTAGTTGATGATTGCTTCAACAAGATGGTTTGGAAGCTTTCACATGGTGATTCAAGAGCCCGAGCGTCAAAGATCATACATAACACTCGTTGGAGTCTAGCTCGGTGGATCACGGAGTTTTGGATCGAGCCGACTTGAAGATGGAGATCGTCAAGAAGACTTAGGTATCTATAGTTTAGTTTAGTGTGTTTTTAGATCCATGTGTAAAGATTAGATAGTTGATATGCTCAAGTGCACAACACCACACGTTTTATGTTTTGGATATTGGTTTTTCGGTTTTTAGTTTAAGCGATATTTGTTTTCATGAATAGTAGATCAATACAAGTTTACATGTTTTATATATATTAGATGTGTTCTATATACATGCGTGCTTAATTTCCTAGACAAACTTATGTTGATGTCTATTCATTGTGTTTTGTATTTTTAACAAAACATTATTTTGGAATTAAAGACAAAAACAATGATATGCATATGTTTCATGTATATTGGACCTATGTCCATATGCAACATGTTTTAAAGTATTTAAGTATCATGTTTTTGTATTTAAATGAGTTTTAGGAAAAAGCATATTTCCTATTGAAAAATCTAAGTTTGGTAAAATACAGTTTGGTTTTTTTTTGAAAATTTGTAAGACACAAAAATGGTTCAAAATGTTTGATATTTGTGATGACATTGTTATCACATGTTTATATATCAATGCAAAATGTTAAAACTATTTTTGGAGATTTTTAGAAGATTATAAGATTTATTAGAATATTTTTAAACCCAGTTTTCTGACTCAGATTATTGCCTGCCAGGCTCTGGCGGTCGACCGGATTCCAGAGTCAGTCGACCACTCTACGTCGGTCGACCGACGTGCACAGACCTGTGCACGTTGGCCAGGCACAGGGCCCGGTCGACCGGACGGTCGTCCGGCCAGAGAGCTTTGCTCTCTGAAAAATTTCGGTCGACTAGACAGTCGACCGCTGGCGCCCAACGGTCATATTTTTTACCGTTGGCGGTCGACCGCCAGCCGTCCAGGCTGTAAAAATAGCCCAACGGCTAGTTTGTTGGAGAGGCCTATTTAAGCCCATCTCTTTGGGGGTTTTTGACAAGTTTTTTTGAGAAGAAAATTTTTCCTATTCTCTGATTTTAAAAGCAAGTTTTCAAAAGTGTTTTAAGTGCCAAAAGATCCATCTTATTTGTTTTAAAGTGTTTTGTTATTTTCAAAGAAAATAAGTTTTTGGGAATTAGTTTCTTGTTCTTAATTCCTATATCCATTTGGTATTTTCCCAAGAGATTTTCTTAGATCAAAACACTTTGTTTTCCACACTTGAGCTATCATTCTATCCTATTCTATTAGGATCTTGTTTTGTAGAAAAAGAAATGGTTTGTGGTTGAGATATACCACTTGTTGTAAACCCTTTCTTTGTGGGTGCTCCCTCTTTGGTAGAGGTTGAGGTTGTTGGTTACTCTCTCTTGGTGAGGTGGAGTTGGTTGGTTTTGGTATCCCTCTTCGGTAGAGGTGGATTGTGGTTGTATTGCCTCGGTGGAGGTAGTGTTGGTTGAGAGAGGAGTTCGGTACTCCCAGTTGTTGTACAAATCCTCCTCGGTGGAGGTTCCCTCGGTGGGAGTTCTCGGTGGACAAGTTAGTAGATTGGAAATCCTTCTCGTGAAGGCGGGGACGTAGAGCTCGGTGCTCGAACTTCGAAGCACATCTTTGTCTTTGCGTTTGATCCATTGACTCTCAACTCTCTCTCTCTTTATTTGTATATTGCATTGTTCATATCATTCATATCTATTTGCTTGTGTTGTGCCTTGCAACATTCATATTGTTATATATCCATTATATGCTTGGCTTGTATTTGTGTGCCTCACTTGTACTTAACCACGAGAGCTTCATATAGCGCCTCAACTCTTATTCAGAGGAATCAAGAGGAGTTAGTCCAGAGCCCTTCACGGGGAATTCGGCTACACTCGTTAGTTGTATCAAGTGTGTTGCAAATTAGTTTTGTAATTCCGCATTTAGTTTCTAGATTAACCATATCACCTATTCACCCCCCCTCTTGGTGATTTCAAAACTAATGCATGTATACTTTCTGGTTTTTGTGAAAACAATGTATACATGATTGATATGTCGAATATGCAATGTAATGCCACTTGTTTGAATGCCTTTAATGATGACTCTTAGTTGTGGCATAGGAGACTACTAGGCCATATAGCTTTTGACCATTTATCTAGAATAAACAACAAGAAAGCGGTGAAAGGTATTCCTTACTTGAAATTTGAAAAGGACCGCATTTGCGATGCGTGCCAACTTGAGAAACACAAATTCTCTTTCAAATCCATCAATGATATCATGACATCACGGCCTTTAGAGTTAATTCATATAGATTTGTTTGGTCCTACTAAAATCAAAAGTCTAAGTGGAATTGTTTTGTGCTTTTGTTTTGATTGATGATTTTTGTCGTTTTACTTGGGTTTTCTTTTTAGAACACAAAATCAAGCCTTTTTACATTTTTAAATATTTAGGAAATAGTTGAAAAGAAAAAAGATTCTTCAATTTTACGAATAAAGAGTGATAGAGGTGGTGAATTCAATAGTCAATCCTTTATCACTTAACTCGAAGAACATGAAATTAAACATAAATTATCTTGTCCTAAAACTCCACAACAAAATGGAGTTGTTGAGAGGAAAATCGAATACTACAGGAAATGACTAGGACTATGATAAATGAATACGGTCTTCCTCAATACCTATGGCCGAGGCCGTAAATACATCTTGTTAGATATCAAATAGGGTTTTCTTATGCAAAAACACTTCTAAAACATCTTTCAAATTTATTATTCAAGAAAACCAAATATTTCTTATTTCAAAGTTTTTGGTTGTAAGTGTTTTGTTTTAAATACTAAAGATAACTTAGGGAAGTTTGATGCAAAATCCTATGAAGCTATTTTTGTTGGTTACTCTAACACTAGTGAAGCCTATAAAGTCTTTAATAAATCTACATTGACTATTGAAGAATCTATACATGTAAAGTTTAAGGAATCTAATGTATTTGTTGAGAATGTTATAGAAATAGATTCCTTAGGTGAAGACATAGAGAGGATATCCTGAAAGTACACCTAGAGGGGGTGAATAGGTGTACGGCTAATCTAATGAACTAATGCAGAAATTAAAAAACTTAATTGCAACACACTTAATTTAACCAACGAGTGTAGCCGAATTCCCAGTGAAGGGCTCTGGACTAACTCCTCTTGATTCCTCTGAATAAGAATTAAGGTGCTATATGAAGCTCTCGTAGTTAAGCACAAGTGAGGCACACACAACAAACCAAGCATATTATATATGAATGAGCAATATGAAATGATGCAAGGCACAATATAAAAGAGAGAGTTAGAGAGACAATGATCAATCGCTATCACACGGATATGTTTCGAGTTTCGAGCACACAGCTCTACGTCCCCGCCTTCACACAGAAGGATTTCCAATCCACTTGTCCACA
Source organism: Agave tequilana (assembly GCA_038442645.1). Lineage (NCBI taxonomy): Eukaryota > Viridiplantae > Streptophyta > Magnoliopsida > Asparagales > Asparagaceae > Agave > Agave tequilana. The sequence goes on along the minus strand of JAVJIF010028894.1, from coordinate 6,275 downwards.
CAGGACTCCCACACAGGGAACTTCCACTGAGGATTTGGGGCAATACAATAACCGGGAGTACACAACTCCTCTCTCGATTACAAACACAACCCTCACTAGAGGCTAGGCACAAAGCCACCAATATCAATCTAACAAATGAGGGATAGGCACAAAGCTAATACAACCAATCAACCTCTCACTAGAGGGATAGGGCACAAAGCAACCACTCCAAAATCAACCTTATACAAGAGGGATAACACAAAGTAGGAGGGTTTATAACTTAGTGAACAAAAGACCACACAACCAATTTTCCCACAAATAAAGATCCTATAGATAGGATAGCAAGATATAGCTCAAGTGTAGAAAACAAAATGTTTTGATCAAAGAAAATCACTTAGGAAAATTACCAAATAGATATAGAATTTTTAGACCAAAAACCAATTCTCAAAAGACTACTTTCTTTGAAATAAAAACACTTTAAAACAAAATAGAGAATAGAAATTTTGAACTCAAAACTTTTTGCTTAAAAACTAGAAACGATCGAATTTTTCGCTCTAAAAATCTTAACTAAAACCTCTTTCAAATGGGGTATTTATAACCCCCAAACAAGATTTGCCCGTTGGCTGCTGACTAGGCCAGAAATGGCCTTCCGGTCGACCGGCTAATGGTCAAATTTTTGAACCGTTGAGCCTTCCGGTCGACCGGGCTCTGTACCAGAGAGCAACGGCTCTCTGGCCGGTCGACTGCCCGGTCGACCGGGGCAACCCGAGAGTGGGTTGCCTTCAGTCGGTCGACCGACGGACGTCGACCGGCCAACTGACACGGCCTAGTGCACATTCTTGTGCACGTCCAGTCGACCGCTCCGGTCGACCGGCTCCTGGTCCGGTCGACCGTAACGGTCGACTGCCAGGGCCTGGCAGGCTGATAAAAGGGATTTAAAAACTTGATTTTTAATTCTTAAATAAATCCCATAAATTCTCTAAAAATTCAAAAAAATAAGTTCAGCATAATACATTGATATACAAACTTGTTTGAGTAAAAATCAAACCAAGTTACAAACATTTTGAACTCTTTTTGTGTTATGAAAATTTTTCCGAAAACCAAAACTGTATTTTCTAAAACTTGAATTTTTCAAATGGAAATCCGATTTTTTTCAAAACTCATCCAAATATAAAAACATGATATTTAAACAACTTTTAAGCATGTGGTATATGAATATACTCCAATATACATATAAAGATATATATATATATCAATGTTTTTGACAATAATTCCAAAAACAAGTTTTGTTAAAACACAAAACTTCAAACACATGAATAGGCATATCAAAATAAGTTTATCTAAGATATGAAGCATACATGTATATAGAACAAATCTAATACACATTAATCATATAAACTTGTTCTGATTCTATCTATTCATGAAATCAAGATCGGTTAAACCAAAACCGAAAACCAAAACCAAAACATGAAACGTGTATGTGTTGTGAACTTGAGCATATCACACTATCTAGTCTTTAACAGACGGATCTAAACCAAAATCTAAACTATGTACCGAAGTCTTCTTGTAGAGCGCCGTCTCCAAGTCGACTCGATCCAAACCGTGATCCACCGAGTTTGACTCCGACCAGTGCTAGGTATGAACATTGACGCTCGGGCTCTTGAATCACCATGTGAAAAGCTCCAAAATACCTTTGTTGAAGCTAAGCACCTACTAATATCTTGGTTAAGTATCTGAAACTAAACATCACAGGATTATTAGTAAATATAACTACATGAGTTAATCATCATCAAAACTAAAGTGGAGGCCTCTGGGCCAACAATCTCCCCCTTTTTGATGATGACAAAACTCATGGAGTTATATATGCATGGATTAAAGTTAAGCTTCAATGAAGCTCCCCCTTAACTCATGCATAGCAATAAACATAAGATATTCAATGAAGCATATGATATTAAACAAAAGTATGCAACTACTAGGAGAGAGAAACATGCATAAAACAAACATATGTTAAAAAAAACTTTCTCCTCCTTTTTGTTTAAACTCTCAAAAACATTTTTCTCATATATTTATTGTTTATTGTAAGATGCAAAAACTCAATATATGCAAAAACACAAATATGCATATATAAACTCAAAATCTTTCTCTCCCTTTTTGTCAATCATCAATAAAGGGTCAAAGAAAACAATATTCTCCCCTTTTTGTCTTAAACAAAAAAAATATCAATAAGGGATGAAATCAAAACAAAACTTTCTTGATACCAATTGTAAGAAAAAATATATCAAATTAGTGCATCATGATATCAAAGAGATATACCAATTAAAAGTACATAATGTGGTACATAAAACAAATAGATTTAAATACCAATTGATACCAATTGTAAGTAAATACCAATTAAATACCAATTGTAAATAAATAAATTAAAAATTTTGATTTCAATAAAACATACCAATTTTAAGTAAACTTATAGGTAATCTTGATACCAATTTGTAAAGATTAGTATCAATTGAAAGTAATTTTTCATTAAAAACATATGATACCAAAAATAGTCAATATCCTTTTTTTAATCATATTTCAACATAAAGTGTGTGAGTAAAATAACAAAACTAATTGAAAGGTGAAAAATAAATTTTTCTCCCCCTTTATGAAATACCACATAAAATGATGCATAAGCTTGTATAAGATACCAATTGAAATATAATCAATTGAAATATAATAGTCATTTGAAATCAAGCTTAGCATGACCAAAAATTTGTGCTCAAAGATATAGAAATATAGTAAGTACAAATAAAACACATATATGAGTATACAAAAAGAATGTCAATAGTGATACCAATTGAAAAGATCCAATGATATCAATTGAAACACAATAAGATCAAGCGTATAACTCATATTACTTACCACCCATTTCATGCACATATTTAAAAGGATTTTCAATAAGAAGCATACAAGGCATGGTCGCCCAACTAACCGCCCTTCAATGGAAAAGGTTTTCAAAAATAGGTCTAAAAATAGTTTAGCATAATTGAAAACTCTTCCAAAATGAAGAATACGAACTAGTTATAAGAAAATTTTGAAAACTAGTACAAAATCCATCAAGCAAGAAATAAAACAAAATTATATTCCATAAAACATGAAAATCACTAAACCGATGTCACTCAAAAATCTATATAGCACATATAACACTCATGAAAACAAAATCATGAGAAAACATGAAGAATATAAGTGTACAAGTTTTGTAAAAGGCAAGTCATGGAAATAGGCAATCAAATTCAAATACAAAATTCCTTAAAAACATCAAAATTAGAATTCCTTCAAGGTATATGTATGTCATGTACAAACTACTGTATACATAAATATCCAAATATAAACGAGTTCACAAAAGTATATACATGAAGGCAAGTGGCTCAAGGATGTATATGTATAGCTAATAGTTTAGACACAATAGACATATACATGAAGCTAATCATATAAACATGAAAAACATATAGAATATGGGAATACAAGTTAAAATGTATGAATCGTCAAAACTAAGCTATACTAGTACATCTAATGGGTACAAATGAGCTTTCAAGCACAAACATGTAAGCTCACTAGTTGTACAAGTATATATCCAAGTCTTAATGAAAACAAACATCTAAACATATATTCAAAGCATGAAGTATGGAAATCAAAACAAAAACTCATATGATCATTATGGCAAATGCACATGCATTGATTTAGGACATACACATTAGTTAAACTAAAGTGAGAACACTAAATATGGGTCCATATAAACATGGGTGTCTCAAATACTAATCATGCATATCATAAGACTAATAACATGGCATACGACATAATGAACATTAAAACAATACATGCTATAAATGAATGATCTAAAAGCATGCAAACATAATGAGGAGTAAGAGATAGTTACCAAAACCATGAGGGCAACTCTCCATGTCTCCAAAACAAGGTGGTCCTCCCACCAAACTTCCCTTGAAAGTGATACATCTAAATAGTCCGCTTTAAGCTCGGAACGCATCCACCTCAAGGCACCATCACTCTCACATCATGTGAGAGCCTGCACTTACATCAAATAGCATAGGGGTGGTCTTTGGTACCCACCTCTTTGGGTCCATGGGGGTTAGTTCCTTTCCTAACCCAAATAAATTTAGTTGCTAAATTTGAATCATGTATACGATCATAGCAAAATTTAGTAAGGTGGCCCTTACGTCCACAATGTGTACATGTGTAAACATGAGCATACATCGTGTTATGGTGTGTACGTGAGGAGCATGTGTATGCCGTGATTTGTGTGCATGCATAAGAGGAACTTGTTTCTTTCGAAACAAAGATTCCAAACGTGTGTGGTTCATGACACAATGGCTCAAAGTGGAGTCCAAACAATCAACACTCTTCTTTAACAAACAAATATCATTATCAATCCTAAAAAGAGGTGCATGCAATAGGTAAGCTAGGTGAAGAAGCTACACTAGCATGGCAAACATGTTAATCTATATCATTTTTCAAAGAAATGTTTTTATTTGAAACAATTTCCAATTCCTTTGAAATAGAAGCAATTTTCATTTTTAAAGAATCATTTTCTTTTAAAACAAAATCAACTTTTGAAGACAAGTTTTTATTTTCTTCAAAATTATTTCACAATCATTTTTATTTTTCAAAATTCATTTTCTTTTAGGGCAAGATCTAGTTGGGATTTAAGTGAGTCACTTTCACTTGAATCTCATCCCTTTCTTGCAAAACAATCTTAAGTCTAGAAGATAAATTTTTTTTCTTCTTTTAAACCAACACTTTCCTTTTTTAAAGTTTGTATTTGAAATCAAATTTTCACAATTTTTAGTAAGTTCATCATTTATGGCTTGTGCCTCTAAACACTCATTGCAATAGGAACTAGTGCTAGCATCTAGTTGAGTTTTCGATTGTACCTCAAGGAGTCATTCCCTTGGACCATGAAGCAACGTTCATTGTACTCGTCTCTCCTAGATCTCCTCTTCTTATTGATAAGCGTTGATAGCTCGGAGAAGTCAAAATGCTTCATACTGCAAAAACGGACTCATAGTGAGAAAACACATGTAAATAACTTTTATCAAGTGATGCTCTAAGTGCTTTTATGGCTATTGCATTGGCCTCTATATGCTTGCTATCATTAGGGTAGGATTCCTTGGTAATGGCAAGGTAAACATGCAAGCTTAGGGCTTTTAAATGACAACTCATAAGAACCTTCCATATGTCAAGTCTAGAGATATCAAACTTGAGAGGAACATCTATGAGTGCAAACTATATGTGTGCAAGTGCAAATGCGAAAGATAGATTAGCTAACCAAGATCACACTCCTAGGTGGTTAAACAAAATATCAGGAGCATAGGCTCTGATACCATTGAAAGTATACCTAGAGGGGGGTGAATAGGTGTACGGCTAATCTAATGAACTAAATACGAAAATTAAAAACCTAATTGCAACACATTTAATGTAACCAACGAGTGTAGCCGAATTCCCGGTGAAGGGCTCTGGACGAACTCCTCTTGATTCCTCTGAATAAGAGTTGAGGTGCTATATGAAGCTCTCGTGGTTAAGCACAAGTGAGGCACACAAAAATAAGCCAAGCATATTATATATGAATGAGCAATATGAAATGATGCAAGGCACAATATAAAAGAGAGAGAGTTAGAGAGATAATGGATCAATCATAACACACGGATATGTTTCAAGGTTCGAGCACACAGCTCTACGTCCCCGCCTTCACACAGAAGGATTTCCAATCCACTTGTCCACACAGGACTCCCACACAGGGAACCTCCACTGAGGATTTAGGGCAATACAATAACCAGGAGTACACAACTCCTCTCTTGATTACAAACACAACCCTCACTAGAGGCTAGGCACAAAGCCACCAATATCAACCTCAGAAATGAGGGATAGCACAAAGCCAATACAACCAATCAACCTCTCACTAGAGGGATAGGACACAAAGCCACCACTCTAAAATCAACCTCTACACAAGAGAATAACACAAAGTAGGAGGGTTTACAACTTAGTGATCAAAAGACCACAAATCAAATTTTCCTACAAAATAAAGAACCTATAGATAGGATTGTAAATCACCTAGAGGGGGGGTGACTAGGTGATATGCTAATCTATAAACTAAATGCGCTAATGTGGAAGCTTAAAATAATTTTGCAACACACTTAATACAACACAAAGTGTAGCCGAATTCCCCGTGAAGGGCTCTGGACTAACTCCTCTTGATTCCCCTAGATATGGGTTGAGGTGCTATATAAAGCTCTTGTGGTTAAGTA